>CAJVGC010000582.1:10373937-10456680 GCA_910822075.1 Senecio squalidus
GGATTGCTAACTTTTGAATAAAGAAGTTGCCCACCATTTGAATTAGAATCCTAATGGTGCAGAGCAAAACCCTTGTTCTGTTACACCAATATTCAATAAACCTGTAAATAAAGATACATTAAAACATCAAATTAACATCAAATTAAATGAGAAAAATGTATAAAAAACCAAGATTGCATAAAAAGGTGTAAACTTTATTGTGTTTACATATAATTGTTGATAGAAACAAGAAAGATTTGGTGGAAAATGATGAAAAAGTTTGCATTTTTTCTGTGAATTCGTAGTGTGTAAAGATTCTGTGTTTGTGTTCTTTCGCTATTGGCCTTTTGTGGGAGATGAGTCAGCAAGTGTTTGAGAAGTGAGAAGTTACCCCTTTTAAGAGATACTTGAAAAAGATGACAATTTGAGTCCTTTTTGTTTACATTGTGTTGTGAACTTAAGTCATTTATGGAAAATTTGAAACCCCGAAACTTTTGAGACGGGTTGAGAATAGCTTATCTATGTTATCGGGTATGGGTAAGGTTTTGGGGCTAAAAACGGGAATAAGTATATCAAATTTATTACGAAATCTGTAATATGTATCTAGAGTAAATTACACCGTTGGTCCCTGTGTTTGTACCAGAATCACTAGTTTGGGGTTTTTTTTAAAATAATTACACCATTAGTCCCCATTGTTGCAATTCTGTTACGTCGGAGGTCCATTTTTCTAACGTCCGTCAAATCTTAGCGATTTCAACCCCATGTGCTACCCACGCGAGGGTATACCATTCTTTTAACGTCCCACCCACCTTTTTCATTTCTATTTACACCACTAGTCACTTTCTCTTTCTCTTTTTAATATATATGTTTATTTTTTCCAATGGACCCACCTCTCTCTCTCTCTTTCTCTCTCTCTCTCTCTCTCTCTCTCTCTCTCTCTCTCTCTCTCTCTCTCTCTCTCTCTCTCTCTCTCCCCAAGAACACTATCACCATAAATCTCTCTTTCTCTCTCTTCCACCTTCAAGAACATCATCACCATACAAAATCAACCACACCATTAAACCACCACCACCATCATTAATCTATGTCTCAACACACCAGCTTAATTTTCAATTCCTCACCACGATGAATAATTCATCTCTACCATGAATATGAGCTATCAAATATTTACCACGTAAATCTCTTCAAATTTAAAAATCACCCATAAGATATATAAATATATACTATTACTTGTTTTATCACCCAAAAAAAAAAAAACTAAATTAACATCATCTTCATCTCGTTACCCAATTTCAAAACCCTAAATATGGAAACTTAAAAAACCCAATCAAAGAAAGAAGAAATTCAAGATGTTCGTCATGTTATTTCACCCCCAATTCGAAATCAAATCGGAAAAAAAAAAAAAATCTAAATCTGAGTCCAACACAAACCCAAATCTGAACTCTCAATTCTTTGATTTTGGGGTGATTTCAATTTGGTTTTACTGAGGCATAGATCTGGTTAATTGGTAGGTAAGATCGATTTGGATTTGTTTTTATTTCTTTGTGTTTCGATTTGGTGGGTTTAGCATGATTCGATTTTGGTTTAAGGGAAAGTTTGTTGAATTGTGTGTTGGCCGGAAAAAAATATCTATGGAGAGAGATATGATCGTTTGGAGAGAGTGATGGAGTAGAAAGGTGTGTGCGACTCTTGGAGAAAGAAAAGAAAAAGACTAAATTACCCTCTTGTGCAAGTCATGAGACTGAGTTAACGAAAATTTTTAACGACCGTTAGTGATTTGGACCAGCGGAGTAACAGAATTACAACAATGGGGACTACTGGTGTAATTATTTAAAAAAAGCCTCAAACTAGTAATTCTGGCACAAACATAGGGACCAACGGTGTAATTTACTCATGTATTTAATATTAAATAAGTATATTGTATATAATGACTCGAGAAAATGAAAATCAGACACGTCGTCGCGAAAATGAATATTGACTCGAGAAATGAATAGTGTCGCGACAACGTGTCGAATTTTTATTGGTCTGATTAAAATATGTGTACTTTCGCGACGAAGAAAATGTCGCGAGAAATCCGTCGCGAATGAGATGATTATTTTTGTAAATTGTAAGTGATAGGTGATTATTTTGATAATTTACTCTATTTAATTAAGGTTCTAATTTAAATAGTGACGTACATATAATCTAAAGTGAATGCAACCGCATGCTAGTTCATGAAAACCACATGGCCTGTTTTGAATTTATTCACGTAAAGTTTTGGAAAGCTTTTAATTACGTTTTTTTCGTGTTTTCAAATATATATTACTAGTTAGCAAGATCTTATCATGAAGAACCTTTGTTTGTTACTTCTTCTTCTTCTTACTTGTTTTAATATAGGTATATGATTCTATTGCTTTATCCTTTTTATAAGTTTCCAATCCAAAGCAAGCATTTTTTTATGGTTATGTATGGATTGATTTGGGACGGTTTTGACTATAAACCGAACCAAAATCAAAAAATTTGGTTTCCTTAAAACCCAAGCGATTGGGTTTTGTTCCTAATGGTCTGGTTTTTTTGTTTCTTGTTTTGGTTTGGTTTTTAGGAATGGATTTCGGTTTTAAAAATCAAAATATTTTTAACCATCATTTACAACATAATTTGGGAGTTTCGGCTAATGCAACATTTAAGTGGTGCATGTTACATAATACTTATTATAGTGGGAATTTAAAACCACATTAAAATTCAGTTGGAATAATGTCAAAACATGACATAATTAATATAAAAATGTGCTAAACAAACATCTAATCTAATATATAATATATCTAGAAAAAAAAAATTAAAAAAATTAAAAACCCGATTTGCTTTTATCGGTTTGGGTTGTAGGATGAACCCAAACCAAATCAAAACATTTTGGTTTCTTGATTTTGAAAACCGATCCATTGGTTTTAAATCGGTTTTAATGGATTGGTTTTCTGTCTTTTGGTTTGGGTTTGGTTTCTTGGATTTTGTGCTCACTGATGTATTTTTTTTATCATGATTATTTTGCACATTTCAGAAAGATACACAGATAGTCATAAACGATATGATATGTGTGATGTAAAGATTTTATTTTCCGTGAATATAATCTATCAGCATAATTTAACAAATATATATTTTGTCCATTATTTTATTTTGGGTTATCCCAATTTAATTATCTACTAAAATAGATAAAAGAAAAGAAAAGAAGTTTGATGAGTTTATCAAATTACTCTTGGTTGAAGTTATTCTAATATATTTTAAAGAAAACATTAATTAATTAATTTATTAAGGGTAAAACTGTCATTTTGTAAAAAATAAGAAAGAGAAAACAAATATGTTATTCTTAAAACTGTGTGTTTTTTGTCTAGTGACAATAATTTCATGTGCATAGGTGATGGGCGTGCGATTGAAAAGACAAGTGATCGACGTGTGACAATGGCAGAATGTTTGCAAACTTATAAATGTGGAGTACGGAAATATTGTTGTGACGTAGTTGAAGTACCGTGTCGACTATGTAAAGACACCCGGGACGAGTGTCAACTAACATGCTAATAGCTGCAAGTAATGATATTGAATTAATTAATACTACTATCTCGTAGAAATAAGTTGATATTTGTTCTATGTCGGTTATTATATAGAAAAAATCTCCCGTGATCTCACCGGTTAATACTTTACTAAAGTGTCAACTAGGTTCAGGATATGTAATCTGCCTTTAAAAAGGTTAATCCTACAAGAAATAAATATATATACAATGTTAAAAAGTTACAACCTTATATATGTGATTAAATAAATATTGCTTGTTAATGTTTTGACATACTTTTAGCACATTGCACACGAAGTACTGATACTCACGATATTGAAGAAGAAAATTTTATTGAACGCTATGTATATTCTCTTACATCATACTAATTTAAATCCGACACTAGTAATACAACCTTTGACAACTACGAATCCATGTGGGTGTAGTTACGCGATTCTTAGTCTTTTGTGGTCCTCGATTATACTTGTGGTTATTTTTCTTGCAATGGGAGTTTCGGTTTCTCTTACCACTAGTCTTGGGTTGAACCTCAGTGTTCTGTGGTATGTCACCGTACTCGGCATTACTGGATTCCGTATCAAAGCCTACTCCGCTAGGTGTAGACTCTCGAATACTCTTCATGACTTTCTCGCTAACCTTTACCACGAGGTCGGGTAAGATAGAGGCAAAGCTTTCCGTAAGTATCGTCTCGAATCGATCGACTAAGTTACTGTCGTTGTTTTGCGGTATCGGCTGCTTACGCTTAAGAGTTCCCTGGGGCATCATCGTCTGGGAAGAAAATAAAAGGAATATGAGTGTGTGCATAACTCGAGATTAAACTCAACGTTAAAACGAGTAAAGGCAAAATATGTATAAAAGTTAAAGGGAATGCACACAAAAGTTTTCAGAGTAGATCAATATAAGCCTAAAGTCATAGTCTAAGTGATTCACAAGGGGAGCCACTTAGTTCGCTATAACCATTGGCTCTGATACCAATTTCTGTCACACCCCACTCAGACGGAAACCCGAGGTGTGCAGTGTATTAGGTATCAGAAGACCAAGTATTACATCGAATAAATACTATAACAATAAGATTACATTAAATGAAGTTTAGGAGTTACAACAATACAAAATAAAACAATACAAGATAGTACATGGCCTAAATAGAAACTAGCTAGGTCTCTTCGAAAGTCCATACAATATCCAAAGCAAAAATAGTAACTCCATATTCGATGCAAAACTCAACCTCCTGAAAAGCGTTAAAATACGACGTCAACATAAAGTTGGTGGGTTATTCGTATTTTTGTAAAAACATAATATTTGAAGATTTTGACCCATTAGAAAATGTAGTTAGAAATCAATAGTAAAAAAATGGATAATATCTTGAATTATAACAATGTACGATATATGCATAAACCTTAGATATTCATCTACACCTGAACCGTACTGTAATGTAAAGGCAACAACGTAAAGGCAACAATAACCCTCTGTCTTAGTGTGTCCAACTAAGATAGTTACAAGGTAAATATCGCGGCAATAACACCCCTGCGCATAGTGAGGGATGAGGGTTTGTAAAACCCATATAGATCTATATATAAATACCGATGGCTCAACTAGAGTTAACAGGTGTTTAATCGAGGGGCTTATACTACCACCAAGGCCGTATAAGTGAGGTACACTAAATCTAAAGGTATCATAATCTAAACATGCATAATCAAGATATATAAAATTTAGTTAACGCTAATCATGCCCGAAGTAAAATTTATAAAACGGTAAAAGGGCATCGAATAACTCACGAATCAGCGATAAGTATGTCGGGTAGACACAAACTGGAGAATAATACTCCACCGCCTAAGTGCCCTAGCATAAGACATAAAAGGTCTAAGTATCTCTAATGTAATAGGTTTAGCCTCGTATTAATTAACGTTGTATTAAATATTAGAGTTTAGTAGAGTTTAGACGAATGATAAGTATTTAGGTTTAAAGTCGTCGAATTCACCGTCGATAAGTCGTAGTAGGATGACGAATAAAAAGGTATTTGATATTTCGAGTCGATAATGACTTCTAGAAATATCAATCATTTAAGTTTATCAGTATGATTAGATAGGAATGATATCCGAGCCCAAAGTGACTACCAGGAATATCGTTGAAAGGAGTATTAGATTCAGTCAAAGTCAACCAAAGTCAAAGTCAATCGAAGTCAAAGTCAACCATGGTCAAAGTCAACTTAGTCAAAGTCAACCTAAGTCAAAATCAACCAAAGTCAATATCAAAGATAGTTGACTTGGTCAAAGTCAACCGTTTTAAAAGGGGAGTCAAAGTCAACGAAAGTCAACCTTTGACAATTTGAATGTTTTAAAGTATTATTAGAATATTTGAGTAAAATATAGTTGGAAATAAAGTTTTATGAAAGTTTGTTGAAAAGATTAGGTTTAAAATCAAAGAATCGATCGTTTTCGAAGAAATAAACAATTAAACGATAATACGAATGTTTTAATGTATGTAATAGTAAATAATATGTCGTTTAAGATTGCGTTTTATGTTTTGAGTCCAAAACATATGTTTATTAGTTTATAATACTTTACGTATACTAAAATAGGTTTACGTATACTTCATTAATATAGATTTTAGTTATATTTTGTTAAGTTCGTTTATAATATAAAATGTATTTTGTTAAATAAAGTTATTTAGTCAAATAACTCATAAGACTCATAAAGTTATTAGTCAAATAAAGTCATTAATAAAGTTATTTAGTCAAATAACTCATAAGTAATTTATATAAAATATACATATTCATACATATACTTATTTACAAGATTTTACAAGATTTAGTTAGGTTTGTTTATAATATAGATTATGTATAAGTTACTTAGATTTACAAGTCCACTAGATGTAAGAAAGTGTTGGAACATTTTCGGAAAGAATTTACTAATAAACCTATATGTGATTATCCGGTTTTAAAGTAGTTTAACATAACATTTTCGGTTAAATTTTCTAATAACCTATTAACATGGCAAGTTATTAAGTTTTAAATAGACTTTTAGATATTTAGTTATTTTAACCATTTTAGTCATATAATCAAGTTTTAAGATAGTTTTAGGTGATAAAAATGGAGAATTAAAAGAAAAACGTAAAGATGGAGAGAAGTATAGATTTACCGGAAAGTCTTGAAATGGTAGTAAGACTAGAGACTTTTGCCGGAAAAACTTCAAAGGATGGTTATGGAGAGTACAAGCTCCAAACAAGAAAGAAAAGAATATGTTAGAATATGGACTTTTATGAAGAAAGAAATGAAAGAAAAAGTGTTTGTAAGAAATTTTACTTACCACTTTCACAAGGATGGAACTCTTTTCTTCTTCAAGAACAACTCGGAAATGAGCTTCCAAGGGAAAGTGTGGAGAAAAGGGCTCCAAATGAAAGAAAGAAACCATATGTTAGAATAGATTTTTCAAGAAGAAAGTATTAAGGAAAAATGGTTACAAAAGTGTTTTCTTACCGAATTCTTCAAAGCTTGAAATTCTTCCAAGCTTGAAATTCTTCCAACTCAAGGATAAGCCGGAGAATGAACTTTGATGAGTAACCTCCTTGCAAGAACACAAGAGTTTGGTTAGTGAACTCTTAGAGTCATAGGAAGAAAGTTAATGTAAGAAAAGATTGAATTTTCGAAGGAAATGCTTACCGAAAGTTGTATGACCTCCAAGATGACTTCCAATGATCTTTCTCAACCCAAATACCACTCTTGAATGTGGTTTACCTCTCTAAAAGTTCCTGGAAATGAAAGGAGCTAGAGAGGGTTTGGAGTTAGAGAGAGATACAAGTTTTGGTCAAATGAGGTGAAAAAGGTTTAAGGGTGAAAAATGGTATGAGAGATGGTTAGAAATGGTCAATGATCCATAATTTACTCATCCCACACTAATTAGGGAAAGATTTGGGCAGAAATCACATGGTAACTTGTGGTTTGGAATCTCAAGGAAAAGCAAAAAACGTTTTTGTCAATATCTGATCAGCAGCTCAGTGCTGCGCACCTGGAAGTTGGTGCTGCGCACTGACGCACAATCAGACCAGTTAGTTTGTCCGTTAAAAGGACTGAATTTGTAACAGATTCCGTTAGTTCCCGTTAAAGGACTAACCTTGTAATATATTTTTAGTTTGAGGATAAAATTTGTAATATTTTAAACGTTAATTTTCTCGAAAAGACGAAGGCTTTAAAATACCAATATTAAACTACGATAATACTTATAGTTGCTAGGCACTTAGGTACTATAACGTTTACGTCACAAAGGACGAAACAATAATTTAAATCCCGACTAAACCAAAATCGCGTGAAACAAAACAAATACCAATAATAATAGGGTCAAAATAAAATAAATAAAAATAACGTTAGATGATAAAAAGCAAAAGTGTTACGAAATTTGCGGTTGTCACACCATTTATCCGGTTGATCTATGAGTGAATCCTACAACCCTTGGATCTATTCCGCATCAGCAGTATGTTCCATTTATTTCCATTCCATTAATTTCTATAGTGCGAACTTCTCTAGCAAAATTATAGGCAATGATCAAAATTATAGGGCAATGATCAGATTTTCTGATAAGTAATTAACGACAAAAAAAAAAAAAAAAAAAAACGACTGTAAAATAAAATTTATTTTAAACCATCTTCTTTTTTTAAAACCACAGATTATAATGAATGTAAACAACTTTCAATATTTAGTATGGGAGTATATAGTACATTTACTTTTTTGGTACTTGGTGTTGGTGATTTATCACCAATATGATTTAAGTGTAATGGGATTAATTTGTTTAACCAATGTAATCTTGATAAATATCGAACAAGTTCGGAAAAGTGTGGAGTGCACACTTGACCCGTTTGGAAGTTAAATACAGTTTTAATAAAATTGTTGACAGTTTTATAAACTTCTTTAAAAGCTCCTTTTGTTGGTTAATTTTGTCTGGTACGATTCTAAATTCATTGATACACAAAATCATTCATAGATCATTGTTCATATAGACCGAGTTTTATCCGATTGAAAATTTCGATTGTACCATCGAAATATTTTAATCTGAAAGTAAATCACGACTCTCAGTAATCCAAAATTGAAATCCCCAATTTACAACACTTAGCTCTTGTATTAAATAGAACCTTTTTTTTAATTAGTGTTTTTAATCATTTTTGTATAATGAGAAGTGTTTTTTCATTTTTAATCTTAGTATTCACCTAATATAATGGAAGTTGATTGTAAGAACATGTTAACATATTTTAGAAGTTGATCTTAGTGAGAATAAAATGAACTTGAAGTGTGGCTCCTTCAAGCAAGACGAGAAGTCGTCTATCGAAGGGTTCACCACGCGAACCATGTATATGTGTTTAACATGAATGATTATACAACAAATTATGGAAGTTTGTTTCATCAAGCATATATAGTTTATCACATTTTGGACAAAATTTGCATATTGTGACCAAGTCCATAGGAATAACATTCATGTAACCCATCTTTGACACATGTAACAATTAGATGGAAAATGTCTAAATTCCCTCTAAACCTTTCTTTCTTCTAACTTTTGGGATGGATCCGGACTCATTGGATCTTACTATCTCTGTAATTTTTAACCAACATCACTATTGCTGGTTCCACATTTCTTGAATACAAACGAAGTACATAATGAATTCATGTCGAACGATTTCTTGATCATATTTCCGGTATTCCTTTACGTGTGTTGTTAGAATGGCTAAGGAGCGTGTCGGGTCACCAAAATATCACCAATTAGAAGCAAGGAGGAATCATATGACATGGATCCTAGCCGTTAGTGGACTTTGTATCTTATTCTACATATTGGGAGCTTGGCAAAGCAGTATTGCCCCAATGATGAATGCTCAATTCACTAACAAAGTTGGATGTGTTAATAATACATCTAATGATCAAACGACTGAATCGTTACCAATACCATCACCATCATCATCTTTGTCGTCGTTGGATTTTGAAAGTCATCATCAGTTGGTAGTTGAAGATTCACAAGAGATACCTGAGTTCCCACCATGTAATATGTCTTATAGTGAATACACTCCTTGTCAAGACTCGGAAAGAGGAAATAAATTTGATCGAAAATTTTTGAAGTATAGAGAGAGACATTGTCCAAGTAAAGATGAACTTCTTCGTTGCCTTATTCCGGCACCACCAAAGTATAAACTACCCTTTAAATGGCCACAAAGCCGAGACTATGCATGGTTTGGTAACATTCCTCATAAAGAACTTAGCATTGAAAAAAGTCGCCAAAATTGGATTAAAGTGGAAGGTGACCGGTTTAGATTTCCAGGAGGTGGTACTATGTTCCGCCATGGAGCTGATTCTTACATTGATGATATCGATGAACTTATCCCTCTCTCAAATGGAACTATCCGAACAGCTATTGATACTGGATGTGGAGTAAGTATAGCTTTTCAATTCTTTTTTCTCCCGTATCTTATAATTTTTGAGCATTTTATATAGTGTTTTTTAGTGTTATGATGTGGATTTATAAGTTGTGTGAAGGTTGCAAGTTGGGGTGCATATTTGCTCAAAAGGGACATAATAACAATGTCTTTTGCTCCGAGGGACACACATGAAGCCCAAGTATGGTTTGCATTAGAGCGTGGAGTTCCTGCGATGATTGGCATTATGGGATCACAAAGACTTCCTTACCCAGCACGAGCATTCGACATGGCTCATTGCGCTCGTTGTCTAATTCCATGGAGTAAATATGGTAAGGTTTATAATGGTTATTAGCTTCAAGTAGCAAGATAGGAGCATTTTACATATTTTAATAATAATGTGCAGATGGATTATATTTACTTGAAGTGGATAGAATTCTAAGGCCTGGTGGTTACTGGATACTTTCCGGACCACCAATTCAATGGGATAAGTTATGGAAAGGTTGGGAAAGAACTCCAGAAGATTTGAAGCAAGAACAAGACGATATTGAGAATGTCGCGAAACGCCTTTGTTGGAAAAAAGTCATAGAAAAGGATGCACTTGCTGTGTGGCAAAAGCCAATTAACCATATTGATTGCATCAAAAGCAAAAAGACACATCAAAAGCCAAATATTTGCAAATCAGGCTATCCCGACGAAGCTTGGTATGTACTCCTAGTTTTCTTTTCATCTGTTGTCGAAGTTATACTATTACGATATATAGTACAAGAAAATATACTTTTTGACAAACCAAAAGTGTCGTCAAAACTTGTCTCTACAAGGAAAATATAGTATATGAAAATATTCGTTAAACAATTTTTGGTATGTATAAGGTACAATGACATGGAAAGATGCATTACCCCAATGCCAGAGGTAAGAAGCCCGGGCGAAGTTTCTGGTGGAGCCTTACAAAAATGGCCAGAACGTGCGACAGTTGTTCCTCCTAGAATAAAAAACAAGTCAGTAGCGGGTATCACAGAAGAGAAATTCGAGGAAGATAATGAAATTTGGAAAGAGCGGGTTACACATTATCATAGAATTGTTAAAGCTTTGCGTCAAGGAAGATATCGTAACATAATGGATATGAATGCTTACCTTGGTGGATTTTCGGCTGCCTTGATGAAGTATCCCGTTTGGGTAATGAATGTGGTTCCTGCCACTTTCCAACCGGACACGTTAGGAGTAATTTATGAACGAGGATTTGTTGGGACGTATCATGATTGGTGTGAGGCTTTCTCGACTTATCCAAGAACGTATGATTTGATACATGCGGGTGGTGTATTCAGCATGTATCAAGATAGGTAAATAAAACTATAAAAACTTTTGAGTAAACTGCAAAAAACGTCCATTATGTACGTTAGCTAATCTTGGATGAACTCATCAATGTCAAAAACTATATACAATATTCCTTTTGCAATAATCGTCCCTCGGTGACTTTTCTAAAATGACCATTCTACCCGTACTTTTAAAAAGTAAAATTATTAATATAGAGGTAAAACGGTCATTTACAAAACATTTAGCCGACGAGGGACGTTTTTGTAAGAAAGTTTGTCTCTCAAGGATTTCTTGATTATGATGTTAACTTAATGATATTTGTGTATATACAGGTGTGATATATCAGATATTCTATTGGAAATGGATAGAATGTTGCGACCAGAAGGGACTGTTATATTCAGAGATGACGCGGATATGATAGGTAAGATTAAACGTATAGCGCAACGTATGAGATGGAAAACGAAAACAGTTGATCATGAAAGTGGACCACTCATCGGGGAAAAAATACTTGTCGCTACGAAAAGCTACTGGACCGGTGAAGCGAATGAGGAACAAATAGCAACTGTTGGGGGCTGAAAATGTTAGCTTATTCTTAAGGTCTTAAAGTTTGGAAGGATTGGTTATGTAATTTTTGTAGGTAGAAAGTGTATGTAACTTACATTATTTGTATTTCCTAATTTTGTTTATTTTAGTACTTCAAAATAGTACATGAAATGGTTGAGCATGAAACGTAATATTGTTACTAAACGGATTGTATCGATATGTATTTGGTCTAGCGGTATCAATGTGACCCATCAACTATGAGGTTACGAGTGAGTGTCTGTCGATATAAAAACTTGTTTTCTATAGCAAACTTAAAAGGAAGCTTAGTCATTGTATTTTATGTGTCACCGATCACCACGTAAAGGGAAATTAATTGAATGATTTAAATAACATTATCTCATTTTAATATTTTATCATTGGTTGGTGTGAATATTCAATTTTATAATATATTCTCGATTCACTCCTACTAAATAAATATATAAAATACTTAAAATAACGTTCATTTATGAATGTAAACGGACATAAATAAATGTTCGCGGATGATAAATAAACGAACGAAGCCTTATTTATTTTTGTTTATTTAGTTAAACAAATAAATATTTATATTTATACGTTGTAATAATAAAACGTATTTTTGATTACATAACAAATTGTATTAATTTATTTAATATTTTGTCAAAACCAGAACTTACATGTCTACTTCACTCATAGTTAATATTTGTCTAGGAATTAATAATCGGTTTAAATTTTATGGTTTTAATAATAATTGCAAATCTAATTTCAAATTATATGTTTATAAAGTTTTTGTTACTTCTAATTTAAAATAAAAATATATCTAACATGTATTTATATTGTATAAAGCATCATAGAATAAAATGAAATATTAACTTGGGTTTGGACACCTACGTGAATCGAACCGAATATAGAACCGACATTTTCATTCCGGTTCTCAAAGTCGAACCGACTATAAAACCGTGGGTTTGGATCGATTATTTTTGTTTCGATTCGGTTTTTTCATTTTATATTTTTTTCTCAAAACAAATACCCCCGATAGTTGGTACAATTCTATCATCTTCTAAAATTAGCAAGGAAGAAGTGAACAACAACTAAAAAAATGGCATCCCTAACAATGGTTTACACTCACCAATCAATTCTCCGGCGAAATGCAATTCCATCACCTGCAGAAGCCGGAATTAAGTCATCTTTCACCGGAACCTGCAAATTCCGACAACCATTAAACTTAACTTCATCATCCCCGTTAACATTAACTTCAAAATCTAACACTACCCATATCTGCAAATCACAACTTGTTCAAGATTATGCGCCTATAGCTTCTGCTGGTTATGCTGTACTTCTCCTTGGCGGTGGTCTTTTTGCTTGTAAGTTATACTCATTCCGTCTTATAATTAGTGTCCATATTTCTATTTTAGTTTGCTTAGGGGGTGTTTGTTTGAGCTTATGGGGGTGTTTGTTTGCGCTTATATAAGGGGTGGCTTATTGACATTTCGGCTTATGTTTCATAAGCTTAAATTTTTTAGCTTATGTAACCGTTTATGGCCTTAATAAGCCCATAAACGGTTACATAAGCCAAAAAATCTGGGCTTATGAAACATAAGCCAAAATATCAATAAGCCATAAGCCGCTTATATAAGCCCAAACAAACACCCCCTATATAAGCGGCTTATGGCTTATTGACATTTCGGGTTATGTTTTATAAGTCCGGATTTTTCGGCTTATATAACCATTTATGGGCTTATTACTGTGTATTATGACATAATAAACAGTAATAAGCCCATAAATGGTTACATAAGCCGGAAAATCCGGACTTATGAAACATAAGCCGAAATGTCAATAAGCCATAAGCCTTTTATATAAGCCCAAACAAACACCCTCCATTACTAAAACAAATCTTTGCATATATATGTATTATAGTGTGGCCCACTTATTTTTGGGCTTATGAGCTTATTTGTTTTCGGTTTATGTTTTGTTTTTCTTGGGTTATTTTGTGACTTGTAAGTTTATTATGACTTAATGGGTTAAAGTTTGGGCATACTCCTTGGTCTGAGGCGTTGAGACTGGGAGCTTAGTACTTGATAGAGGGTTAGGTTGGGTTCAAAAGAACCATGAAACTGGGGTTACTTCGTTGGAATTAACCTTTTGGTTGAAATATGGATAGTAGGCTCATAAACTACCGAATAAGCTGGTAAGCCCTACAAATAAGCTAAAATAAACAACTTTTTAAACAAATGCTCATATTTCTATTTTAGTTTTGACCCAAATTAGTTATCCACTTCTAAAAATAATTTGTCCAAAGTAACCATACTACCCTTACTTACTTATCATTATAAATTCTAAAGTAATTTTCAAAAAATATTGGTTTGGTGAAATTGTGAAATTCTAGGCCCAGCCCCTACATCTTTAATAGTGCGGTTATGGTCGCTGTGGAGAACTTTCGGTTCACTTTTCGTCCTTTGACGAAGTAAAATGACTAAAGTACCCTTGGTCATGCAGAGTAAACATAGGGGTACTCTCGTCATTTTACTTTGTACAACGACTCAATAAGTATTATTTATAAGTATTAGCCGGTGCAATAACCCAATAAAGTGAACGAGATTATCCGGTGCAATAACTCAATAGTGTACCCGTATATTAAGTGAACGAGATTTTTAAAATTTAGAGTAAATTACAGGCACTTTCGAGTTATTATTATTTTTTAAGTATTATCCGGGGCAATAACTCAATAAGTATACATTTTTCTAAAACTGTGTGTCGGATGACTTGTGGACTTATCATGTGGGAAGGATAGAGTAGTTATTAAACTCTTCGAATTTCACCGATTTGTTGTATTTTGCAAGCAGATAACAAATCAGGAAGCAGAGGTTCGTTATTTGGCGGACTTACAGGGGGAATTCTTATGTCTGTAGTAAGTCAATTACAGTTCTGCTATCTTATATGCAATTATATATATGTAATCTGTAATTCTGTATATATACATATACTTATGTGAGATATATGGGTATTTGTTATAGGCGTACTATCTAATGCAATCACCTGAGACGAAGGAATTAGGCGATGCGCTTGCATTTGGAGCTTCACTTCTTTTCGCCTGTATTTTTGGTACGATTGTAACGTGTATTAAGATTTTTTTTGTTCTTTTAAAACTATTGAAATTGTTGACTAATTACCGTTGTTTATTTTGATAATGTTACTGCAGGCATTCGTTTTGCAAACACACGTAAGGTAGTTCCTGCCGGTTTTCTGTTAGGCGTTTCAATCTGTTTAACGGCATTGACGTATTCAGCTTATTTGCAAGATAAGATCTGATGTAACGTAAGATGCTTTTGTTTTAGTTTGTAGTTTTGATGTATGTTGGCAACTGTTATGTCTGTCTTAACTTTTAAGTGCTATGTTTTGTAAGTTGCAACTAGAGAACGTAATAATAACAGACAACTGAATGGATGAGATCGTTTTGTTACAGAAATAGAATACCATAGACTTTCATATCATTGGTGCAACGTAATTTGTGGTATGTATTTTTGGATTGTACTTTTATTTGGTATAACGTAGTTTGGGTACGTCATGCCAATCAGTTTGTTATATGGGCACGTGGTACATTATAGTGCTATCGTCTTTTACCCGCCCTTATCTGATAGTAGTTATATGCGTATCTGTACAGTCTTTATTAGTCTTTTCCCTTGTTCAAAATCAATAAAGTACAAACAAGATGAATGCCCGGGGGCCAAATCGAGCAGAGAAATCATGTGAATAGGAAGTTTCCTGAATATTGCACTGTGTATCATGTATCATGCTAATGACTTTGTTTAATTTTGTCTGGAAGTTTCTGTATGGTGCTAATGACTTTTGCATATTAGTGGTAGATTTCATCATTCTCGAAAACAATCATTTCAATTTTCGTATCAGTGGTGGAGCCTGGACGAGATACCAAACGTAATTCTAAAGTTATATTTTTTTCGCAATTTGTTTTTATGGAATTCTGTCGTTTTATTTGGGTCTTTTCGAGATCTCTTTAGGCTTCCCGAGCAAAAATAAGTCAAATGAACAGGATATCGTCTACGCTTGGCAATTCAGTTCTTGGTAAGTATTACATCTTTCTTATTCTCGCTTATTGGTGGTTCAGCCGAATGAGAATTAGCCACATAACGCTAGTTTTACGAATTATGATATGTGGGTATCGTGGGAAAGCAGACTATCAATATCCGAATGAAAAAGATTGGCTCTATAATGTATGTTGGTGGCAGGTTGTGACTTGTGAGTGATGTTTCCGATAGAAGATTCTTGACAAGACAAATAAAGAGATTGAAAACAACAAATCTTTCTACACCATAATTGAAACTCATGATGATAGCTCGGGTCGGGTTTGTGTCTTTATAGAATTAAATACTCACTAAGCAATAGTATCAGAATTAAGCTGATGATGATGGGTGGGTCGGGTCAGGTTGGGTCGTTTGTATTTGCAGGATAAATGGTAGTAACTAGTAACCAAGGCGGAGCTATGGGAGGGAGGATGTATTGAGACAATGGCAAAGTCAAAAGTTTCCCGACATAGTGTGATGGCGGTAGGGTCGTTTATTTAGTTTAGAGTTGAAATATGACCATTAGTTTAAAGAGAATGAATGATAATTGATGATGGCATTGGAGTGGAAAGAAAGTGCAGAAAGAAATATTTAATCATAAGGGGTGGTCAATCATAATAAAAAGGCTTATATGTATATACAGTCTACATTATTTATACGTATTTGAACGAAAGTCATGTAGTATATTATTGTTTGGCGATAAGTATGGCGTCTAGAACGAAAACATATATTTTTTTTACAGAACTCTACCTGTAAAAGTGATGGGTTTTTTTTAGCTTTTAGATTGATGGATTATTTCCCATCATGGTGTGACCCTAGATCGACATGTGATTGTGTCGTTTCACTAGTTCAGTCTATTTTAGGATAATGTGCGCAAAGTTGGTGGTTCTACCGTTGCTATCTCATCTTCCATACTGAGTGGGTGTTTCATTGCTTGGTTCTCGACCTTTGAAGGCCATTCATCGGTTCTTATAGTTTCTTTAGTTTACTGATGTTAGGTTCACCTTCAATTGTGATTATTTTGGGATAGTTATTTTCGGACATTACAGTTCTATGCTGCAAGGATTTCTGTTCATGCACTTTCGATGACAATTGTTTTATTGTTTTTCTTCTTTGGCTGCAAACACCACAGAAAGATAGTGGTGTTGCAATGCTCTGAAGTCGGCGACAGATGTGTAGTATTATTTAATTGCATAAACCGTTCATATCAGTTTTCGTCACTTTCAAAAGTGCAAATGTGGAAAACAAATTGCATACAATGTCTCTCACTACCAGATACGATATCCATACAAAATGTTTCACACACGAATAGTGTTTGCACTTTTTAAAATATTAAGACGAAAACTACAATCCGAACAATATAATAAAAAACATGGTTGAAATTGATCCAAGAGTTGACCTTGGCTATCTCTACACCTTTTTTTTTATTTACATGACATGATATGACCCACAAAAAAAATTTATTTATTTATTTAAACATTAATTTTCTTTAAATCTATACTATATATATATATACACCATTTATATGAATTATAAAAAGAAACATGCACACTAGTTATATGATCATAGTTTTGAAACTATAGTTTTGTTTCATCTAGTTACTTCACTTGTTTAACCTGGCTAGCTTCAAATTTTCGCTTCCGTAGCTTCGACATTTATAAAAATCTTTGAAGTATGTAAATTCAGTTAATCCATCTGTTTTTTTTAGTTAAAACTCAAAAAACAAAACAGAAAAAAAAAGGATTTGGCTTTGAAGAGGGAATTGAAGGTGTTGGAAATGGAAGGTGCGGATGGGCCAACGTTACCTGTATCAGCTCCAGCTACTCCTGGAACGCCGGGAGGTCCATTGTTCACATCTTCGCGAGTTGACTCATTGTCGTATGACCGTAAGTCCATGCCACATTGTAAGTGCTTCCCTGTTGCAGCACCATCTTTTGGTGCACCTCATACTTGCTTCACCGATTTTCCTTCTCCCAACGTATCTCTCACCAGAAAGGTACTTCTCATTGTTAATATACTTGCTGTTAAACCGATAGTAACATTATATTTAATATATGCAGTTGGGAGCAGAATTTGTGGGAACGTTTATATTGATATTCGCAGCAACAGCAGGACCAATAGTGAACGAAAAGTACTCTGGATCGGAATCACTAATAGGGAATGCAGCATGTGCTGGTCTTGCAGTAATGATTATAATTCTCTCAACGGGTCATATCTCCGGAGCCCATTTGAACCCATCTTTGACAATTGCATTTGCAGCGTTACGTCATTTTCCATGGGCACAGGTGCCTGCATACATCTTAGCACAAGTATCGGCTTCCATATGTGCTTCTTTTGCTCTTAAAGTTGTTTTCCATCCGTTTATGTCTGGTGGTGTCACTGTTCCCTCTGTTAGCACTGGTCAAGCTTTTGCACTTGAGTTCATTATTACGTTTAATCTCCTGTTCGTTGTCACAGCTGTCGCCACTGATACCCGTGCTGTACGTATAGCCACCCACTTATTTTTTCATATTTTCTTATACATCGGGTCTCATTAGTATATGTGTGGGTTCAGGTTGGAGAATTGGCAGGTATAGCAGTCGGAGCTACTGTCATGCTCAACATACTTGTTGCGGGGTAAGTATTACGCTTGATTACTTATATATTTTTATTATTTAATGAAATCATTACATTATATAGTTGGTTAATCTGTATGGCAGGCCGTCAAGCGGTGCATCAATGAATCCGGTGCGTACACTAGGTCCAGCAATTGCTGCAGGGAACTATACCGTCATATGGGTCTACCTATTGGCACCAACACTTGGAGCTCTTACCGGAGCAGGAGTCTACACGTTGGTCAAACTTCAAGGGGGTGAAGGAGAGCAACCACGTGAAGTCAGAAGCTTCCGTCGTTAAGTGGGCTATTGTCATCCAAGGTATATGCTAATATACTAATAAAATGGGATGCAATGTAATATCGCTTTGAAAGTTTGTGCGAATGTAAGTGTGTGATCTTATATGGTTTGCTTGATTATTGTGTTGTTCCTTGTAATGTAGGAAATTATATATGTGTAATTATATATGTTCTAGCTTAATGTAAGACTGTTTGTGTTTTTTATATGTTTCAGCTTCTATTAGGAAATCTGTTTTTACCTTGGGATGGAAATCGGGGCTCAAGATGTGTACATATGAAGGTGGAAAATGGGAGGGGCGGGGAACGGGTCAAAATGGGTAATTATTCAATACATAATAAAATATTTTGGGTCGGGTTGACATACTAACAATCCTTTCTATAGTAAATAAACTAGTATAAAAAATATGCGAAAATCTATATCATTGGACTTTGTAATTATTCAAATACACTTCCAGCGAATTTTGTCCAAATTGACCCGTTTTATTTTAGACTGTTGAATTAAGTTTATGCTTAAAAACTGTGTGACATGAAATATAACCGGAATCCTCCCATTTTTACGTAAATGGGTAAAAACTGTCACTTCTATTTATAACGATCATATATATGGAAGGGAGTGCTTGTGAGATGGGACTAGTTTATATGGTGTATCTCTTATTAGTTAAGAATCCTTAAAAAAAGGTTCAAATGTATTGGGACTTTAACCATATGGTAAAGTAGAAGTCGTCGTTTTGACCCATTTACTGAAAGATGAATCGATTTAGGTGTTATATTTCAAATGGGTCAGATTTTTTGTTAAAAAGTCAAAGATTAGAGCACACTCAATAATTCACATTATTTGTCCATTATAGTATTCTAACCCACAGCCTCTAGATTGGTGTGTCACTCTCGTACTGCCAGACAAGAACATATAATTTAAGTTGTCTAAAAGTGAAACGGGTTGCAAGTCACTCAAAGTCTATTTTTAATGCATACAACCTCTTACATTGTTATGACCCGCTACCAAGGCCCTATTGCTCGATGAGACAATGACAAGCGAGGTAATGACGAGATGGAACACAAGAACAAAAATAATAACAAACACGTATTCTAACGTTAGAAAAATCACACGATGTACATTCTGTATGAGTCTTTTGTTCCTTTTCCGCAATCTTTATAAAGAAGTAAGTAGAAAAAAAAAAGGTAAAGAACCCAAGAGTCAAAAGAATTATCAAAGGTCGAAGCTAGCAAGTTTGTGTTTGATGCTAATCACTTTTGCATAATTATTTTGTTAACATAAGATTAGTGGTGATAAAAATCATTCTTAAAAGCAGTGATTGTGTCACATGACAAGTGGAGCATAGATGGGCTTGCCTTGATGCCAAATTTGTTTCTGAAGCTAAATAATCAAATTAAGTAATGGCCAACAATCATCAAATATGCACCAGATCCAATGCAAACTAACAATTGTCTTCCTGATTATCACATTATACATATTAATTATCAAAACCACCAACGTGGAATAGTGGTAACACGTTCTGATATTCTCACAAGATGTATGATATTCTTAGCTTCGAACCTCTTTAGATACAATCTTCGAAGTGTCCAGTTTCAGAAACAGTCACGAGGATATTCCTATTAGGCTGCCCTCCTGTATGGAACAGAAAAACCTTATCCGTTTACCCGTTTTACATTTTAATTAACTCAAACTATTTTGTTTTATATAAGAAAATGACATGTGGTCAACTAGACATGTTATATATCGTATTAGTATTTGTTTCTCGCGCTTTTCTATTTGTCTTTCATTCACCATTGGTATCGTTCAATTATATATTATACTTTTCGAGGTTTAAGTCAATGATTAAAGAAACACCTTTACCTTATTTTACTCAAGAGAGAAGGTGTTAAGCAATAATGTACCATTACTTTAAGATATCTCTACCTTAAGTTTATAATATATGATGATGTGTGTTCTTTTTAGTCTTTAAACTTAATAAAAATAAGTCAAAAGACTCCAAACAAAGTAACCCCCACATAATATAACATTATGGTTATTGTTAAGTGACATTTTTGTCTTAATTCGATATATCGGAGGTTTGGCAAAAGGACAACTGGAAAACGAGAACAGTCGTTATACGAATTATGTGATGTGCGTGTCGGGGGGCTATCGGGTAATCAATATACTAATGAACAAGATTGGTTCAATAATACAGGTTGGGGCAGTTGTTGTGGCTAATGTTACCAAAAGAAGATGCCATGACAAGACTAATCAAAGAAGGGAGAAAACAAAATTTTTCTCCTAATGCATAATTGAGCATAAAGATGGCTCATGTGGGTCTGGTCGGGTCAGGTCAGGTGTATGTATTCAATGGTCATACGGGATGTGATTATCATAAACGCAATTTTATAAAGTGTGACACCGGGATGGGACTTTTTTTTTTCTTTTTTATAGAAAAAGTTTGATTATTGTTATTAATAATTATTGTGTGGATGTCCATATTATTAGAATATATTTGTATATTATTAGAAGATTTGTTTCTTGAAGAATACTTCATATTGTAACTATAAATATACCTCTATATAAGATGAATAAAACACAATTCTCTATTCTCTTTTCATTATTATTTGTTATCTTCTTTATTGTTTTACAACAGTTATTAATTAAATGGACTTGATTGACATTTCTAAAATATAAAGAATGATGAGTGATGTATAAGGGAGGTGGGAAGAAAGTGCAAATAAGAAATAGTTAATGTAAAGTCATTGAAACATGGTTAAGGGGGATTAATGGATTTATACTTAAAGACCATTTCTTTCAATGATTATTGTTTAAAAAAGGTTAAAACATAAGACATTGTCTTTTTATATGTTTAACCAAAAGTTAAGAGCACTCGTAATTTGATAATCGACAACATACTTAAGTCGGAAATAATCTTTTCACTTTTTTCGGCATTTCAATAACTTCTCTTTATGCAAAGTGGATTGTGTTTAATTTTGGCAATTTGATGGTGGATATAGTTGTGTGGTTTTAGTATATATGAGTAGTGGTGAAGTTGATACGATTATAGCTCGACATTTTTCACTTAGTTGTAGTTTACTACGGTTGACTTTGTCAATTTAGTATTCTTTGTCTCGATCAAGAATTTGGAACGAACTATCATTTGTTAGGCGGTCTATTTCGATAGTTGACATATCGTTTCTATTTTTTTCTCGATATCTTTTTCAATCTAATAAAACTTCAATTAACTATTTTAAACTCGCCAATAAGATACTTTTAAGAACAAAATTATAAACGGTTGTCCTCATGAGTTAACGTGGTGATTAATTTGAAAATTGATAAACTCTTATCAAATATGAGGGTCTAATGTTTAATTCTTAGTTGAATTTTTTTCGTCAAAAATATTTACGAACTTAAAATATCATTTACCGAAGAAGAAAAAAAAAGTTATATAAAGTTTTGCTAATAAGTGTCTAAGAGCACCCGGAGTGGGGGGGGGGGGGGGGGGGGGTTGTGGGGCTCGTTGTCGCCTCACAACGACCGTTGTGGTCGTTCTCCACTCCGGGTCGCTTCGTTCTGGATCCTCGTTCTCGGATTCGTTACCACCACAACCCACCGTTGTGGTTTTTTTTTTTTTTTTTTTTTTCTTTTTAATTGTAAAGATAGATGATAAAGAATTGAAATATGTTTTGTGTTTTGTGTTTGTTTAAGTTTTAGAATGGATGGTTATTTTTTTTCTTCGATCTAATTTGTTGTTGCAGACTTGCAGATGGAAAATTGGGGAAGACAACCAAATTGTCAATATTTACTTTTTCTTTTACATATTTTACATATTTTACCCTTTTTCTTTTATATTTACAAATTTGATTTATTTATAATTTTTAGTAATATTAATTTTCATTTTACTTATATTTTAAATATTTATATTGTATTGTAATTTTTTTTTAATTATTGTATTGTAATTTTTTTTTAATTATTGTATTGTGTTTTTTTTTTAATTATTGTATTGTAATTTTTTTTTAATTATTGTATTGTAATTTTTTTTTAATTATTGTATTGTGTGTTTTTTTTAATTATTGTATTGTATTTTTATTTTAATAAATGTATTATTTATTTTATTTAAATCTTTTAAGAAAAAAAAAAAAAATTAAACTCCCACAACCTCCACAACCCTCCTTATCATAACAACCCCACAATCTCACAACCCTCATTCTCACTGTCACGTCATCACATTTTTCCCCCACAACCACCACAACCCTCAGACTATGCGGTGTGGTGGGCTTTATAAAGTGATGATGTGGAGTGATAGAGGTGATATGTAGGAAAGAGAGTGTGATTTGTAGGAAAGAGAGTGAGATGATGTGGAGTGATGAAAATGGGTGGTGTGGTTGTGTGATGATGTGGAGTGATAGAGGAAAGAGAGTGTAATTTTAAAAAGTTGTATATTTATAATTATTTTTATATAAATGAAATTTAAAAACTTGTATTTTTATTACAAAAAAACAAACACACACTACAATTTATTAAAAAACATATTACGATTAAAGTAAAATACGTTAAAAAAATACAATTTAAAAAAAAAACACTTCAATCTTCATCTTCATCGTTGTTTCCTCGGGGGCGGTAATACCAGACATGTTCGATCAAATCGGCTAACAGACTGTGATGGGTACCTTCGTCACGCATGTCACGTATGTTCTGTTGTTTCTCTTGAAAACTAATCTGGACTTCTGGTTCGGTGGCATTCTCATCATAATAAGCTTGACAATACGCCTTACCTTTGTCTTCCAAAATCATGTTATGAAGAATTATAGCGGCGTACATCGCGTTTCTAATTTTTTCTAAACTCCAAGCTCTTGCGGGGTTTTTAATTATATGCCACTTTTTTTTCAACACTCCAAAAGCCCGTTCGATGTCCTTTCTTGAAGATTCCTGGGCTTTTTTAAAATGGTTACGCTTCTCGTTTAATTCGTCTCTTTCCCTGAAAGACTTTATTAACACCGGCCATTTTGGATAAATACCGTCAACGAGGTAATACCCGTATTTGTAGGTTGTGTCGTTAACAATAAACGACTGTTCGGGAGCCGTCCCATTCACAATGTCGTTGAAAAGCGGTGACTGATCCAAGACGTTGATGTCATTATTCGCTCCAGCCATCCCAAAAAATGCATGCCATATCCACAAATCAGTAGAGGCCGTAGCCTCTAACATAATGGAAGGGTGAGCGTGATCACCCCTATGGTATTGACCATGCCAAGCCACGGGACAATTTTCCCACTCCCAATGCATACAATCCAAACTGCCTAGCATACCGGGAAAATTGTGTTTTTCATCATGAACCATCGTAATCTGCTGTATGTCGCTCCAACTAGGACGGCATAAATATCTCTTGCCGTATAAAGAAACCACACCTATTTCAGATATTATTACATTTTAAGTACAAATAAGTTTTAAAGTAAACTAATTAAAAATGTAAAGGTTAAAAATTTACCTTCGCAAAAGTAGGCAAGAGAGTCACGTGAAATTCTTTCGGACATTTTTAAATACTCGTCCCACATGTCACTACAAGTGCCAAAAGCAAGTTGTCGTATGGCGGAGGTGCATTTCTGAATCGGTGTAAACCCAGCCCTTCCTCTAGCATCAAGCCGTTGCCTAAAATACTCAAAATTGTTTTCAAAATCGTGGCATATCCTGAGAAACAGCTCCCTCCTCATTCGAAAACGACGGGTAAATTGTTCGTCGTTGTAGGTGCAACCCGGAGAAAAGTAAGATTCCATTAGTAGTGTGTTAGCTTCTTCACGGTTACGTTCTATGACGGTTCTTCTTCTAGTGATTGGTCTTTCGATATGTTGTGATGCGTACCTAACAACGGCTCTAATCGTTTCGGCTACAATTGTATTTTCATCCGAACTTGACGAACTTGACGAACTTGACATTTTATAAAACTTTGTGTGTTTTTGGTATAAAATTTGAGAGAGAAAGAGAGATTGTTTGTGGTTTTTGTGTGTGTTTAATGAATGGTATTGTTAGGTTTTTATAGAAAATTGTTTAGGTTTTTATAAAATACTAGCCGTTGCCCACTCGACCGTTGCAACCTTTTCCCCTTCACTGCGTTGTCTGCATCACGCCAGGGCAAGAAAATTGCCGACAACGCCCAAGGCGGTGTGGCCCTAGGCGTTGAGGGGCGTTGTCCTTCCTACGTGGCGGGCGTTGTTGCGATGTTACCGCCCCACACCGTCCAGTCTCATTGTCATTCATTATCACTCCGGGTGCTCTAAGTAGCACATGTTTATGTGCATTGGATGATACCAATATTCCTTTTATAATTTAAAAAAGGTATTATATTCATATTAACTAATTATATTTTTGTCAAATACTTAATTGCATTTTGAGATCAAGAGAAACTATTAGAAAATTTGAAACTAAATAGACAAATCATAACTCTTTATTTTAAAAATCCACTATAATTTATTTTTGTTTAAAAATTAATTATCTCATAAATGGTAAATGTGTTAAACGGCTAAATTACACCATTAAAACGGACATTTTCTTCTCTTTCTATAGAGTACCCACTCGATATACTTTTGATGAAATTTATTTCCGGTTTTATTTTACGGGTTTTGAAGTTTTATATTATAAATCACTGTTTTATCACATGTTATTTTAGTAGTTTAACATATTATTTTTTTGTTTTTCTTTTTTATTCTAGTTGAATGTACGTAATATAACAAAGTTAAATTTTGAAATTCGTATTTAGTGTTCAAATCACAATTGATATTGTCTTACGAATTTCAACATTTGCCCATAAACGGAAAAATAAAAAGTTGTCAAAATTCGAACTTTTTTCCTGGTCCATATAGGTTATACATTGTATAACATTGTTGTGCATTAAATTTCATATTTAAAGTTAAAATCATATGTGTTATTGTCTTTCGAACTTTGAAATTTTATATGCATATGATTTACAGTAATATCACAAATGATTTATAGTAATATCACATATGATTTAGTATTATCACATGTGATTTTATTATATCATATTTATGTCAAAAAACTAGAAAAAATAAAACTCGTCAAAAAAAAATTTCTTTTTAATTTAGGTAGTTTATACATTTTATAGTAATTCTCTTTTATAAAATTTTACGTATTGATGTAAATATCATATGTGATTTTATTGTTACAATTTCAATACCTATCCAAAAAAAAATTCGTCGAAAGTATATAACATCACTGCTCTATAAAAATAAAAACGAGACGATCGCAACAGTATATTTTGTTTTGTCTAACGATTGACGGTTTGTGAGATAATTTATTTTTAAAAAATTAAAAAAATGTAGGTTTTTGCTTTAATCTTAGACATTAAATTAAAATTAGATGGATGACCAAAATAATATCTTTTCGTCTTTAGAAAATTTTAGATCTTAATTAATAATTTCTCTATCAATAAAACGCGAAATATATATTCCAACTTCAAATAAAGCATATAACCACTAGATGTCAATAATGTTTTTTTGAGTTTATTCTAAACTTATTAATCAACCCATATACTAAAATATTATAAGAGAAAATACCTACGCATGTTTTGTTGTGATTGATAATTGGAGTAGTTAATAATTAAAGGTGTCAAACAAAAATAAAAGAGTTCTTAAATAATTGACAACCATTTGCCTTAAAAGAATTAATTTAAACATATAACAATACAATATTCATATATTTAAAAGTGTTGTTAAATGTCTTATATTAAATACAACTTTTCAAATAAACACTATTATAAGACACTATGTTTAACATTATCGACTAATAAAATATAAAGTTAATTACATAAGTCGTCAATAAGGTTTATCTTAAATTATGAATTTTGTCCCTAAGTTTAAAAAGTTGTAAAAATCATTAACTTTAAGAACTAATTACCTTTTTCGTCTCTAAGATTTGCTCCAATTACGGATTTCGTCCCTAAAGTTTGTCCTCAGTTACGGATTTGGTCCCTAAGGTTTGCCCCAATTACGAGTGCAAATTAGAAATTAGGGACGAAAAGCGAAACTAATTTCTAAACTTGGATGATTTATGCAATTTTTTAAACTTAAGAACGAAATCAATAATTTTGGATAAATAATAGGAACAATTTATGTAATTAACTCTAAAATATATAAAAGAAAATAGGAGAGAGAGAGAGAGAGAGAGAGAGAGAGAGAGAGAGAGAGAGAGAGAGAGAGAGAGAGAGAGAGAGAGAGAGAGAGAGAGAGAGAGAGAGAGTGTGTGTGTTATGGAACAGTCGAATCTGACTGCCTGCGTTGTATGCATCGTTGCTTTTTTAAATAAGGTTCAATTCATAGGCCATCAACTTGATTACCACCCCAAGAGTTGACCTTTTATAATAATTCATATACATATAATATATATATTTGCATACATTATATACATATATACATTCATAGTATATATACACTATTTCTTGAAGACTTGTTACACTTCTCATTTCAGCTTTTTGCTTATTTAAACTTTCTTTTCAGACGATTTTCGCTATTTATACACCGGTTTTGATCAAGCTGGATCGCTCGTTTCATTCGCTTCCTTGATCATACTTTTATAAAAATCTTTGTAAGCATGTAACTTTGTTTTTTTTCCGAAAAAAAAAATATTGTTACATAATATTGTATGTTTGTAGTTTTGAAACTATATATTTGTTTTATCTAGTGAGTTATATTGTTTAGCCTGGCTGTTTTTAAAATTTATCTTCCTTGATATAACTTTTATAAAAATCTACCCAGTATGTAAGTTTAGTTTATTAGTAGATTTGTTGTGATCCGAGAAAAAAAATAAAAAAAAATAAATCTTGATTCGATCTGGATCGAATTAAGTTGATTGTTTAGACATATTTTTATAAAAATCTACAAATTATGTAAAGTTTTTTTTTTATCAATAGTTATTTGTTGAAAATCTAAAAAAAAAAAAAAAAAAAGTTTGTTAAGTAAATTTGTTGGAAATGGAAAATGGTGATGGGCAAACTCCGCCGGTGTCAGCACCGGCGACGCCTGGAACGCCGGGAGGGCCTTTGTTTACGTCTTTGAGAGTAGACTCGTTGTCTTATGACCGGAAGTCAATGCCACATTGCAAGTGTTTGCCAATTGGTGCACCATCATGGCCTGTTGCTTCACATTCTTGTTTCACTGATTTCCCTTCACCCGATATATCTCTTACTCGAAAGGTAAACCCCGACACTTGAAAAGGTTTATTTTTTCTGTTAGTTATCGTATTAAAGTTGTAGCATTGTACCATTATGAAGAGACACTATTTGACTATAAATATTTCTTACTTTGCCCTCATGTGAAATTTATTCTAGCTCCACACCTGTTCGTCTATGATTTATATCATATTATCATCTAACGATATAAAATGAACGGATATGAATATATAAGTTGATCCATGCTTCTTTCGGCTAAAGCAAGCACGTAAAAAGTTGATTTGACTCAAGACCAAAACCAAAGACCAATAATTAGATCTAATATATGGATTCCATCTTTTTATAATCTTTCTAATGATTCGTGTATTTGCAGTTGGGAGCGGAATTTGTGGGAACGTTTATATTGATATTCGCAGCAACAGCAGGACCGATTGTGAACGAGAAATACGCAGGAGCGGAATCCCTAATAGGGAATGCAGCATGTGCAGGGCTTGCAGTAATGATTATCATACTGTCAACGGGTCATATCTCAGGAGCCCATTTGAACCCGTCTTTGACAATTGCATTTGCTGCATTGCGTCACTTTCCATGGACACAGGTGCCTGCATACATCTTAGCGCAAGTATCGGCCTCAATATGTGCTTCTTTTGCTCTCAAAGGTGTCTTTCACCCTTTTATGTCTGGCGGTGTCACTGTTCCTTCTGTTAGCACTGGTCAAGCCTTCGCACTTGAGTTCCTTATTACGTTTAATCTCCTCTTTGTCGTAACAGCTGTTGCTACTGATACTCGTGCTGTAAGTATAAACAACCTCTTACACTTTCCTTTTTTATAAATCATTAAAAACCGCTCCTCATTTTTGGATGCGTATATTAGGTTGGAGAATTGGCAGGTATAGCAGTTGGAGCTACTGTCATGCTCAACATTCTTGTTGCGGGGTAAGTACTACACTTGAATACTTTTATACGAGTATTTGATTCAGTTAATGAAATCATAGCATAATATAATTGGTTCATATCTATGGCAGACCATCAAGCGGGGCATCAATGAATCCAGTGCGAACATTAGGTCCAGCTATTGCAGCAGGGAATTACACGGTCATATGGATATATATGTTGGCGCCGACACTTGGAGCACTGGCTGGATCCGGAGTCTACACATTAGTCAAACTTCAAGGTGTCGAGGGAGAGGAACCACGTACTGTCCGCAGCTTCCGTCGCTAAATACTGCCAGTTCGTCTATTTGGTATGCAGGATATGTACATGTTTTCATATATATTTACTGCCGTCTATCTTTACTTTCGTGTGGTGTTATGCTAATAAACCGGGATGCGATTTCATATCCCTTGGAACTGTTGTGCAATATGTATGTAATGCTTGATATAGCATATATCTTTTATCTTTCGTCTACATTTTTATGTGTGTAATAAAAGAACGCTTGGACGTGTATCATGTAAGTTTGTTCTAAAGTTGTGATATATCATATATGTGATCTTTATTTTGTAAAAGTTTATCGAGCCAATTTTTCAAAGCTATCGTTGTGTAATTCTGTACTACATAATCATTAATTTCAAAATTTCTAATCTATAATGATTCATACTTATGTATTACAACAACAACAAAATAAGATCTGTTCTACGGTATTTCATCAACAAGCTTTTCAAACCTTCGAGCAATGGCTTGATGATTCTTGTCTTCATATATCTTAACAAGTGATCGTATCGTTCTATTTATTACCTCTTTCTTTTGGTTCCACGTGGAATCATTTTCAGCTTCAAATTGACGCACAAGAGATGAACATAACGCCTTCAGCCACTCCTCAAGAAACGATGATTTCTACAAAAACAATAAATAAATAAATCATTAGCCTTAAATCCCAATAACACGAGATAAACTTAGTACCAAAAGAACATTGAATTTGGAGAGATCAATGTCGATGAGAGGTTACCTTGATTAGGAAATCATGTACAGGGTGATTATGAGTTCCCGAAGCAAGCCCAAGGACGTGCAACATGGTTGACGTAAGCTATGATAAAGAGTTAACATCAGTTGAAACAAAAGAAAACAATCATAGATGGGTTCGTGTATAACATCCCTGCCGGGGGGAGAGAGAATTTAAAAGCGAACCTGCTTTTCAAGTGCAACCCTATATTTGAAACTTGAAGGAGCAAACATTTGGTCTGACCCGAGATTCTCTAGGGTGTGCTCGACACCTTGAACAACATCTGAGTATGACTTTCCATAATCTACAGAAAACATAATCAAAGAAAGATGAAAAAGTGATTAAATTTTCAAATAGATCACAGACACAAGAGATGCTGACTCACCCAATATTGTTGATGGGGCAGCCAATGCTGCGGCAGCTTGTATCCTGATCTTGAAATTAGAAGAATCCCGGAGCAGTAGTAAAAGTATACTGAAAACCGAAGGAGCCCTATGGAAAACAGAGTGAAGTTAAAAAAAATTAATGTGAATACTAAAAACTGTAATCGACATACAAACACATTAGATTTTTGCTGAAAATAAATTTGAACTTCGTACCAATCTGTATCTTGCAGCTTTAACGTCTCGTTAAGAAATAAGTTGCTTAATGCATGACAAACATTCCACCGTACCTGTATTTTTTTTTTATCAAAATCCAAAATTTAGAAAAAACGCAACAATGATTGAACTACAAAAGGTATAAATGATCACTTTTTTAATACCTTCACATTTCCAGTTGTAACGCAAGAAAGAAAAGCCTGAACCATTCTTTCTAACCAGGACGAATCTTCCCACGTTAGTTGCAGAAATGAAGTTGCAGAAACGCCATTAACATCTTGTTTTGAACATGGAACAAATCTTGAGAGATTTCCAAGTGCCCTCACGGCATTTGCTTTTATCTAAACACCAAAATGTGAATGAAAAAGAAAACCGAGAACAAAGAATCAAAGTAAAATAAAAAAAGGAGAATCTTTTGATGTTATTTACCTTATCGCCATCCCTTGTAAGCCGCAGAGAACAATCAATTAACAGAGAAACCATTCTAGAGCAGTCCTTTAGATCTATTATTGAATGAATAAAGTTAAGAAAACAAAACAAAGCGTAAGGGTAGATTTGTCAATTAGAAATTTAATACTCACCTACAAAAGACCTTGCTAAGGTATATCTATCAATCGAGTGGCGAAGAGAATCACATAAGTTAGCTAAAGCCCATGAAGCTGCAATCCGAACCTAAAAGTAAACCATGCAAAAAGATAGTATTCAAATATTATTGAAGTTATTTTAACTTATTTAATAAAATATTAATTACCGGGACTAAAGAATGGTGGCTGTTGACTTCAGCGGCATTAATAAACTTGCTAAGGATCTCCACACTAAACGAGATAATATGTATCAAAATTTAAAGTTTATATACAACTCTTGAAAATTTATTTGGAAAGTCAAAGTACCTCTTTAAAGCTTGTGGAAAACACGCAATGACACCAATGGCACGACAAGCAGCAGATTTCACTGCTGGAACCACATCATCAGTAGCAGAGTTAATCTACAGATTATCCCATAAGTTTGGTCAATATATAAAAATTACTAATTCCGACTCCACTATAATCAAGTTAGCAAATTATAACTTAGTTGACTCTTACAGAATAAGTGATAATTTGATCCTGTTTCTCGTCCGGAAGGGAAAAGAAAACACTGGACGTTATGCCTGCAAAACACGTAATTGACGCAGCCCTCACCATGGATGAACTATGAAAGAGAGTTGATGATAAATGATTATCAATAGCTTCACACCACTGCTGGCTGCCAGCCGGCTGATCATTAGTAGCCAAGGGTTGGCTCTCGAGAGCGTATGATGGAGCTGATGATATCGTTTTTACTTTGATGTAATCATATGTAAAAGGACTGTTTAGTGATTTATCATCAGAAAGATCTTCCGTTCCTTTAAATCCAGAGATTGCACGTAGGCATTCATCCAGTAGCTGGATGTTAGTAATATAAAGTTTAGCTAAAAAGTTATTAAAAATATATTTTTTTTTATTAAACTTGATGAACGAGGTCTGCGTCTCACCCTGATGGCACTGGTTATAACTTTTTCCCCAATTGTCTTAACCGTGTGAGGATTCAAAAATTCACTAATAATGGAAGAGACTTGTTTCCAGCATAAGACCATTATATTTGGGTAATTATGAGCCACGGCTTTTAGAACCTGCAGCAAGAAAATAGAATTTCCTATATTACATGCTATATTTACTAAAAATGTAATAATATTTCAAATAATGAATCGTAGATAAAAATTAAAAGTAAACATTACCTGGAGAGCCTCAGGGCTAACCAGTGGGCTTGTAAATGGGCGAGAATAATGAAACAAGGTAGAAAGAAATCCAGATTGTGTTTTATCATTGTTAAGACCTAGAACGGGATACTTATTAGGCAAATTTATAAGAACGGGATACTTATTAGGAAAAAAAATAATTATAACAATAAAGACATTATGCATGAAATAGGAAAAATTACCTGTAGATATTTCCACCATAAACATTTCATTTACTTTAAGTGACGACGGTGAGACGGATAAAGCATCCGTCAAGCAACTTAGAGCACCAGCCTGCAATTTTGATTATTATGAATTAAAAATAAAAATAACAACCATTTCTTGATAAATATCATTTACAATAACTAAAAACAAAATATGTGATATCAGAAGACAAACCAGCAGCACAGTTTGATCATTATGAATTAGAAAGCAGTCAACAATCCTCTCATGAAGATTCAAGATAACTGTAGGCAACAACTCATCAGGCATTCTTGAGTATCTGTTATAAAAATGTAATAGATTAACCAATTAAAAAAGCAGGAAAAGGTATCTTCAGGTGATAATGGTAAGAAATCTTACGGAGTACATGTAATCAAAAGTGTGAGAATCTTGAACAAGGAGGCAAGGAATGAATTATTTTTTTCGTTTTTTATTAAATATAGGATACCTACAAGATATAAGCCATTAAAGAACATTAAAATCATATAAATGGTCACGTTTGAAATAAAATTAAAAACCATGAGAGGCAGAAGCATCAAATACCCGTATGAAGCTGCATTAAAATCTGACCAAGTGAACTGGAAAGCGCAGTAAAAGATCCCAACTTAGTAGATTCTTTAAATTCTGCAACCTGGAGAAAAACAGAGGCGGGACCCTCTAACATGGTCGCTAACGTAGATGCAGATGCAATACGAGCCTACAAATCACAAATTATATTAAAAAACGCCATAATATCAATGTTGTTATAGTTTATAAATTATAACAGAATCGTGCTTAGGAAATAAGGTAGAAAACTAACACTAATACCTTAAGATATGAATCAAATAGCAAACAAGTCATAAGGTTTGCTTCGTACCTCCTGTCATGTAGCATGCCAGATGAATTACAAGTGGATGAAAAACTACTAAATTAAATGTACAGGAAAACAGTAAGGGCGTCATCGTCTTTTACCTTGCTTGCAGAACATCACTTGAGGGCAATAGTATATACCATTGAGCAGTAAACGACTTGGGATCAGATCGGCAAAGATCCTGAATGCAAACTAGCGCAGCTACTCTAACCTTAGAGCTCCGGAAATTGCTGATACCTTTAGCTGATCCATCACTATCACTTAAATCAGAATCAGATGACATATAATCAAAGTCCGATTTGCTGAATGAGGTGGAATCTTTTGATTGGTTCTGTTTACGCACATGTGGAGGTCTGTAAGGCCCACTTTTCGATTCCTCCTTCTTGTAGATACCTGCTGTTGGTAAGACGACTGGTGATTTACTTATAAGGCCATAAGAAAAGAACATTCTAAGTGCAGCTACAAAACCAGCAACCTGTAATAAACCGTAAAGTTTTAACAGAAAATGGTGAAGAACGAATAAAAAAATTTAAAAATTGCATCAAACTTACATGGTCTTGAAGGGATCCTTTTGCATTTACGAGAACCAAGTGCAGGCAATGCAGAAGTGAGGAATAAAATCTACAGAAAAAGAACACCGTTCACTACTTCACTTATTGAACAAATTCAATATTAATATCTAAATAAGTGAGTACTTAAGAAGAAAAAGTAAACACCACCTGTCCATTGTATTGCTTTCGACAAGCGGGCCCTTACTTGCCAATGAATCCATAATATTCCTGAAAGCCTGATATGACGGTATTTTATATATTTTATATAAACATCATATAAAAATAGTAACTTGAAAAATACGCAATTGAAAATGCTTACATCAACTGTTGATTGCCAATTCTCAGGTGGTAAGGAAGTCCCAACTCTTGAGAAAACTTCACTAATCATGGTAAAAGCGGTTGTCTGAATTTCCCATAAACTATTTTTTTGAAGAACCGTCTTACGAGAATCAGGAGGACAACCCTGAATACCACTTGTGAAGAATTGAGATAAAATATTCTGAGAGAAAGAAACCGTTTTGAGAAGAAAGTCTAACAGTTGCACATTGTCCGACAACATCATTGTTCTCTGATTAACATCAACAAGAGACCTGGAAGAAAAAAAATGTCGCGACTTTAAAAAATTAAAATAAAGTGGAAATAAGTAGAAATATACGAGGAGATTAACAAATAAAACTTAAAACAACAAACCTAATAGTTTCTAAGCATTGTTTGGTGGCTTCAATGACACCAACAGTTCCGGAGGAATCTCTCTTAATTCCACCTCCACCAAGAAACATTTCCACCATTCCTCCAAAGGTGTGAAGTACAAGACTCCATGTTGACGATGTCATTTTGAATGAAATAAGATGGCTCAAGTTTTGGATCTGGAGAAAAGAACCACTCATTAGCACACTCATGATCAAAGAAGATCTCTTTCACGATATAATGAATGAGTGGATATTAAATTGATAAAAGATTCTTTGTTACCTAAATGTGAAAACTTATCGGCTACTGATAAAAACAGTAAATACATGAACTTAATAAGAATCTAAAGAGCAATTACACCCTTTTCCACTTGAGTTACCTATGGTTAACCATTATATCCCGAATTTCAGAGATCTAATTAACAAATGGGCTTACTGGCTAAGAAACATGATAACTGTAACTATCGTACATTGGCAAGAAAATAAGGAGAAATCACGGCTATAACAGATACACACACTATTCTCTATAATTATCTTCTGAAACGGAAACAAAGGAACTCTATATGTGCATACAAACATACAATGTATTAGAAGTCACAGAACTACATAACCATGTGATTAATGAAAATATGACGAGACATCCACACACATTGCGTCTGTAGTAAAATGTTGAATCAGACTACTATTTTGGATTTGACAAGTTACATATAGTATCAAAAATGCTCTAATCTTGTTTCAACTAATTCCATGATCACCTATTCCATACCGAAACGATCCCGCCTATACTAATCTAGGTTAAGTGGAAGCAATAGTTAAAATTCAGAGAATTCATAGCATTTCATTACATATTACATATAAAACATAAGCACAAAGCTACAATATCGAAAATGTACCAAATTCGATAACTGCACCAACGCACAAATCACATCCTCTTTCGAACCCGATATAGTCCGACCCAATTCCACAAGAAACATAACATCAGAACTAATCTGAAAGAAAAAAAAACACACACAATTTCAAAAACAAAAAAAAAGGAAATTAATTAAAAAAAAGATTAGGGTTTTTTTTAGTACCTCATGAACAGGGAGATTAGGGGAAGCTGCAATTAGGGTTTGAGATTGTGAGAAAATTAAAGAATTGAGAAGATGAATGACGGTAGTTGGAGATGGAGAGTTTTGGATTTCGTCTCGGAGTGTTAGTAAGCTTGTTCGCCATGATCGAATCGACGGCGACGGCGACGGCGAGGAATCCATTGATGAATTAAAGAGCTAAGCAAGCTAGCTCATCTTGTTGTTTATAAGTTTAAGTTAATTTTGAAAACGGAACCGATCGATACCGAACCGGTTGAGTACTAGTAGTTATTAACGTAGGTCGATGTAACGTACATTCATTATGTTATGGTAGATACGGTATTGGTTCGGTTTTGAGATTTTTGTATCTTTTTCTCATTTGTACGATGTAGTTTAGGTGTTAAATTATAGGTTTATTTTCTTTTAAGATCTGAAAGTAGATTGTCACACCCCGCATAAATGGCGGAACCGAGGTGTGCAGTGTATACGGTATCAGAGATTCAAAGGTTACATAAACATAAGTAAGCAATACATAATCAACATAGATTAAAGAGTTTGAGATAGAGTACTTATTACAGTCATCCGAATAATATCAAAATACGGCTACAGAGTTTGGGATACTAAGGAATTAATACAAAGCAAAATAATTCCAAGCAAAAGATCCACGTAGCCAGGCAAAGCATATCAACAAAAAGCATAACCTCAAATCCCTGAAAAGCGTTAAAATACGACGTCAACATAAAGTTGGTGAATTATTCGCAATAGTTAATAAAAACATAATAGTAGAAAGTTTCAATACGTTTTGACCCAAAAGTGTTTTGATTTGAAGATAAGTCATTTGAAAATGATGTTTCAAAATATACGTGAAGTATACAAAACCTTTTGATAAAATACTCATACATATACCATAAAAAAATACCATAATAATTTCATAAAAATACCATACTCATTTCATAAAATACCATAATCATACCATAAAATAAATACCATACTGGATAGAATAACATAGCCTTCGGTAAATACGATACACCTGAACCTCAACAATACTGGCAACTAACCCCACCTAGTGCATTACGCTAGGTTGTCCTCGATAATCAATAATACGGTCATAACATTGCTAACACGGACAGGGCGCATCCATCATCCAATAGTGTTAACAATGAGGGCTTGTTAGACCCATATAGCGCTATATATACAACCGACGGCCAAAAGCTAACAGGTGTGTATACGGGGCCTCGTTCTGCCACAAAGGCGGAACAAGTTGGGTAATGCTAACCTAAAGGCATCCATATCCAAAATACATACCATAATACATACCATAATACATAATAATATACCATAAAATACATTTGTTAACGCTAATCATGCCCAAAATGTAAAAGTGGTAAAAAGGGCAGCGAAATAACTCACAGAATAGCAAAGCAATCCAAATCACGATATGTCGGGAAATACTATAATACCGTCAAGCTTCCACGTCTAAGTGCCCTAAACATCACGTAAATAAACATGTCTAAGTATCTCTAAGTCTAGTGGGTTATGCCTTAATGATTAACGTTTTATACGGGTTTAATATGACCAAAAGGAATATCGATATGACGGAATACAAACGTTTCGGAGAGTCAACAGACTAGATACGTGATCCTCATACTTACGTGCACTACAAGTCACGTAAGTATCAAGTTACGTGTTATACAAGAGTTACGGGACAACATCAAATACGTGACCATCAATTACGTGCTCAGCAAGGGAATTACGTGACAAGAGTTACGTGTTTGTGAAGGTATTACGTGATCAACAAGAGTTACGTGCATAAGGGGACTATTACGTGACTTATAAGTCACGTAATTCATAATTACGTGAAGGAGATGCACAATTACGTGCGTAACAAGCAATTTCGTGAACTATAGGTCAGTTACTTGATCAGTTACGTGCATGTAACTCAGTTACGTGCATGTAACTCGGTTACGTGCATGTAACTCGGTTACGTGCATGTAACTCCGTTACGTGCATGTAACTGGGTTTTTACGAAAAATAGCATTCGGGATTCGATTTCTGAGTGTTTTAGGCATCTAAATGATCCCATATTGGAACCCTATGTCCAGAATACGATTAGGAACAATAATCTTAAATAAAATCTAAGTTTTGACGGTGAAAAGTGGTATTTTCGGGTTTGAATCAAAATAACAAAGTTTAAAACTAAAACCGAGAAATACTTACCCGATCGTAACGAAATTCGGAGGATAGATAGAGATGGTGATGGTGAACAATAATCTGGTCTCGGATTGGAAATTCAACGGTCGGATCGCCGGAAAATCTAGAGAGAAGGAAGAGGGTTTATGTGTGTGTGTTGTGTGTGTTTTTAGAGAGAGAGAGTGAGTAGGTGAAATGGTAGAAAATGACAAAAATCAGATTTCTAATAAAACAAATGGGTTGGTGAGATACTTTTAGGACTAAAATTGTAATGGACATTCCCATAGGACTAGTTTCGTAATAAGTTTCCGGAAGGACTAAAAATGAAATACTTTTTAAACGTTAATCTTAATCATATAATTAAGGCATAATTCCCCTAAACTTATCATAAGAGCATACTAGACTTATACTAAAGGCACTTAAGACTATACGTTCCCGACATAAAGATTCGAATCACATAATATATACCCGATAAACGTAAATACGCATAAAATACAAATACGATACCCAATAAAATACAAGAAATACGAATACGATACTCATAAAATACGAATACGATAAAACATAAAAGGAATACGATAGGGTCAAAACACGAACATAAATAAATAAAACGAATACGCGACGATAGAAATATACCTAGAAATTCGCGAATGTCACAGTCTCCCCAAGTAAAAAGAAATTTCGTCCTCGAAATTATCACTTGGTACTACTTCCGGGGGAAAGGTGAGGATACTTCCGCAGAATTTCATCTTCGCGTTCCCACGTGAACTCAGCTCCAAAACGGGAATTCCAACGAACCTTGACAATCGGAATCTTACTTCGCCGCAGACGCTTAACATCACTAGCAATGATCTCGATCGGTTCCTCAACGAAAAGAAGCTTATCATCAATCTGGAGTTTCTCAAGCGGAACTAATAACGTCTCGTCAGCCAGGCATTTCTTCAACTGAGATACATGAAATACATTATGTACGCTGCTCAGTTCTGCCGGCAGATCTAGTCGGTACGCAGCTGGGCCGACGCGGACTAAGATCTGAATAGTTCTCTCACTCTGACCATCGGTCTGTGGATGATAGGCGGTACTCATATCTAACCTTGTACCCATAGCAGTCTGGAATGTCTTCCAAAATCGTGAGGTGAAACGAGCATCACGATCGGAAATAATCGATACAGGAACTCCGTGTTTCGATACAATCTCGGCAATATATAAACGCACGAATCTCTCCATCGGATAATTCTCACGAATCGGTAGGAAATGAGCAGACTTCGTCAAACGATCAACAATAATCCAGATACTGTCATAGCCACTCGAAGATCTCGGAAGCTTCGTAACGAAATCCATAGTAATACGCTCCCATTTCCACTCGGGAATCTTCGGTTGTTGGAGTAGCCCAGACGGTTTCTGATACTCAATCTTCACTTTGGAACAAGTCAAACATCGGCTAACATACTCGGCGATCTCACGCTTCATACCCGGCCACCAATAGAAATCTTTCAAGTCATGATACATTTTGTGGGAACCCGGATGAATGGAATAGTTAGACTTATGGGCTTCGTCCAGAATCAACTGACGGATACTAATCGGAACCCAAATACGCTCGAGGAAATACAGAACTCCATCCTCCTTCGGTTCTAGTTCCAACGCCAACTTATACAATCTTTCCTCTTTAGCACGGTCCTCTGTCATAATACCTTCCTGTGCGTGAATAATCCGAGCCTTCAAGCTCGTCTGAGTAGATATCACCATAGAACGAATACGGACTGGTTTGACTGTTTCCTTACGACTTAGTGCATCAGCAACAACGTTCGCCTTACCAGGGTGGTAGTGAATGTCGCAATCATAGTCGTTTAATAACTCAACCCAGCGTCGTTGTCTCATGTTCAGCATCTTCTGATCGAATATGTGCTGAAGACTCTTGTGGTCGGTAAATACAGTACACTCGGTCCCATACAGATAATGCCTCCAAATCTTCAATGCGAATACGACGGCTCCCAACTCCAGATCATGTGTCGTGTGATTCTGCTCATGGACTTTCAACTGACGCGAAGCGTAAGCTATAACTTTACCATTCTGCATAAGCACACAACCCAGACCCTTGTGCGAAGCGTCGCAATAAACAACAAAATTCTCGGAACCAACTGGTAGACTGAGAATAGGCGCGTTACACAACCGCTGCTTCAATATCTGAAATGCTTTCTCCTGATCGGAACCCCAAACGAATGGTTCACTCTTCTGTGTCAACTTTGTCATAGGCGAAGCGATCTTGGAGAAGTTCTCGATGAATCGGCGATAATACCCAGCAAGACCCAAAAACGAACGGATTTCGGTCGGAGATTTTGGTGCAACCCAACTCTTAACAGCTCCAATCTTAGCAGGATCAACGTGAATACCCTTTGCGCTAACCACGTGGCCAAGAAATTGAACTTCGGATAACCAGAACTCGCACTTAGAGAATTTCGCATACAACTTTTCTCTTCGAAGCACTTCTAGAACAAGACGCAAATGCTCTACATGTTCCTTGCGACTTCGGGAATAGATAAGAATGTCGTCGATGAATACGATAACGAATTTGTCAAGATACGGACGACAAATACGGTTCATTAGATCCATGAATGCTGCAGGGGCGTTTGTCAAACCAAACGGCATCACCATGAACTCATAATGACCATACCGAGTACGAAAAGCAGTCTTAGGTATATTATCTTCCTGAACTCTCAACTGATGATAACCAGAGCGAAGATCGATTTTTGAGAAATAGCAAGAACCCTGAAGTTGATCGAATAAGTCATCAATACGAGGAAGGGGATAACGGTTCTTCACAGTCAGCTTGTTTAACTCCCGATAATCAATACATAAACGCATGGAGCCATCCTTCTTCTTAACAAAGAGAACAGGAGCACCCCACGGGGAGAAACTAGGACGGATAAAACCCTTATCGACCAGTTCCTGAATTTGTTTCGACAACTCGAGCATCTCGGAAGGAGCCAAACGATACGGAGCTTTAGCAACAGGCGCTGCTCCAGGAATAAGATCAATACGAAAGTCGGTTTGTCTCTGGGGAGGGACTCCAGGTAAATCGTCGGGAAAAACGTCAGAATACTCGCGTACGATCGGTACACCATCAATCTTTATCGCAGAATCTTTCTTCACCAAATGAGCGAGATATAAGGAACAACCCTGACGGACATACTCGCGAACTTTCAAACTCGAAATGACTTTAAGGCGTTTCCCAGCCTTGTCTCCGTGTACAATCAACTGATCTCCATCCGGCTTCTGAATACGAATAAGCTTCTCATAGCAGACTATTTCTCCTTTATGCTTCGCTAACCAATCCATGCCGACTACGACGTCGAAACTACCGAGTTTCATAGGAATAAGGTCAATGGAGAAAGGAATATCGGCTAATACGAGGGGAATATCACGAATAACTTCTCTAACACAAGCACATCTACCATCGGCTATTTCTACCTCATAAGCAGGCTCTAAAGGACTAGAAGCACGGTTTACTAAGGGACGGAAGTCACTAGATATAAAGCTTCTATCGGCACCCGAATCAAACAAAATAAAAGCAAGATAATCATCGACAAGAAATGTACCAGTGACAACAGTGGGATCCTGATGAGCTTCATAAGATTCCATGGCGAAAGCTCGGCTCTTAGCAGGATTTCCTCTTGCACTAGTACCAGCACCATGAGTAGGAAGGGGAGTAGGTGCTTTAAGTTTGGGATACTGATGACGACGGTGACCTACTTCTCCACACTCAAAACATGCTCCAGTAACTTTTTCACAAAACTGCTCAGTGTGGCCTAACTTCTTGCAGCGTTTACAAACCCAACACGCCACATTAACTGCATGCGCACTGCCGCATGTACCACACTTAGGGCGCACGCCCTGATAACCCGCTCCAGAACCAGTCAAAGCATATACTTGAGGAAATTTAGGTCTCTGATCACGACTACGGCTTCTCTTCCTCAAAATGCCCACAGCTCTTCTTTCAGATCTTCCAAATTCTCTTCGGCTCAGAACTGGCTGGAGAGTACCACCACGAATCGCACTTGCGGTCAACCGACCAGCAATATCAACCGCACTCTGAAGAGTACTCGGAAGGTGAGAAATAACGTGGTCTCTCATAGTCTGAGGCAACCCATGAGTGAAACGTTCGATTCTTTCAGTCTCCGTGCGGACCAACCGAGGAGCCAAAACACACAAGTCATAGAATCTGTTCACATACCCGCGGAAATCAGCACCTTGCATAGTTAAGTTCCACAACTCGTTCTCCAACCTCTGCGTCTCAGACGACGGCACATACTCTTTCCTCATAATAACCTTCAAATTCTCCCAAGTCATCAAGGCAACAATAGCTCGACTCCGAACCCGTTTCACCGAGTTCCACCAAGTGAGGGCTTTACCTTGGAATAAAAATGTAGCATACTTAACCTTGCTCTCCTCAGCACATCCCGAAACGTCAAACACAGACTCAATCTTCTCAAACCATTGTAGGGTAGCAACCGCATCCTCAGTACCCCTAAACTCAGTAGGTTTGCAATCAAGAAAGGTCTTATACGAACAGCCTTGGGGTGGATCTTCAATAACAATACTCGGTCCTCCAGCTCCCACATGCACTGCTCTTCCCACATCGGAACCATCGCGCCCAGACGCCATACCCTCCGATCCAATACCGGGAATCTCAGGTTCTTCCAACCCTACGTCGACATTCTGCACCGGTGTCTCCTTGAGCTGTGCCACAATCACGGGTATTGCTGCTGCTATCTGCTCCGCAATCAACTGACTGATGTTCGGAGTAGCAGAAGTAGCATTGGGGGCAGCAGTGGTATTCTGTGCAGTAGCACCCGCTCTAGTACTGGCGCGACCTCGCCTTGCCGACCTTCTCGGAGCAGTGACGGCAGGAGTAGACCTAGTAGAAGTTCTCTTAGGCGGCATCTTCTACGAAAGTCGAACAGAATAAATAAGAACGATAACCGAATGTGCGACTAAAACAAGCAGGCCTCAAAGCATAAAACGCAAAACAACAGCACATAAAGCATACGAATCACATACAGGCCCACAAAAGAAAGAAATGCGCACATAGAGTAAATCAGATAGGTCCAAAAGCCTAGGTCATAGTCTAAGTGATTCCGTAAGGTCACTTAGTTCGCTATAACCATTGGCTCTGATACCAACTTCTGTCACACCCCGCATAAATGGCGGAACCGAGGTGTGCAGTGTATACGGTATCAGAGATTCAAAGGTTACATAAACATAAGTAAGCAATACATAATCAACATAGATTAAAGAGTTTGAGATAGAGTACTTATTACAGTCATCCGAATAATATCAAAATACGGCTACAGAGTTTGGGATACTAAGGAATTAATACAAAGCAAAATAATTCCAAGCAAAAGATCCACGTAGCCAGGCAAAGCATATCAACAAAAAGCGTAACCTCAAATCCCTGAAAAGCGTTAAAATACGACGTCAACATAAAGTTGGTGAATTATTCGCAATAGTTAATAAAAACATAATAGTAGAAAGTTTCAATACGTTTTGACCCAAAAGTGTTTTGATTTGAAGATAAGTCATTTGAAAATGATGTTTCAAAATATACGTGAAGTATACAAAACCTTTTGATAAAATACTCATACATATACCATAAAAAAATACCATAATAATTTCATAAAAATACCATACTCATTTCATAAAATACCATAATCATACCATAAAATAAATACCATACTGGATAGAATAACATAGCCTTCGGTAAATACGATACACCTGAACCTCAACAATACTGGCAACTAACCCCACCTAGTGCATTACGCTAGGTTGTCCTCGATAATCAATAATACGGTCATAACATTGCTAACACGGACAGGGCGCATCCATCATCCAATAGTGTTAACAATGAGGGCTTGTTAGACCCATATAGCGCTATATATACAACCGACGGCCAAAAGCTAACAGGTGTGTATACGGGGCCTCGTTCTGCCACAAAGGCGGAACAAGTTGGGTAATGCTAACCTAAAGGCATCCATATCCAAAATACATACCATAATACATACCATAATACATAATAATATACCATAAAATACATTTGTTAACGCTAATCATGCCCAAAATGTAAAAGTGGTAAAAAGGGCAGCGAAATAACTCACAGAATAGCAAAGCAATCCAAATCACGATATGTCGGGAAATACTATAATACCGTCAAGCTTCCACGTCTAAGTGCCCTAAACATCACGTAAATAAACATGTCTAAGTATCTCTAAGTCTAGTGGGTTATGCCTTAATGATTAACGTTTTATACGGGTTTAATATGACCAAAAGGAATATCGATATGACGGAATACAAACGTTTCGGAGAGTCAACAGACTAGATACGTGATCCTCATACTTACGTGCACTACAAGTCACGTAAGTATCAAGTTACGTGTTATACAAGAGTTACGGGACAACATCAAATACGTGACCATCAATTACGTGCTCAGCAAGGGAATTACGTGACAAGAGTTACGTGTTTGTGAAGGTATTACGTGATCAACAAGAGTTACGTGCATAAGGGGACTATTACGTGACTTATAAGTCACGTAATTCATAATTACGTGAGGGAGATGCACAATTACGTGCGTAACAAGCAATTTCGTGAACTATAGGTCAGTTACTTGATCAGTTACGTGCATGTAACTCAGTTACGTGCATGTAACTCAGTTACGTGCATGTAACTCAGTTACGTGCATGTAACTCAGTTACGTGCATGTAACTGGGTTTTTACGAAAAATAGCATTCGGGATTCGATTTCTGAGTGTTTTAGGCATCTAAATGATCCCATATTGGAACCCTATGTCCAGAATACGATTAGGAACAATAATCTTAAATAAAATCTAAGTTTTGACGGTGAAAAGTGGTATTTTCGGGTTTGAATCAAAATAACAAAGTTTAAAACTAAAACCGAGAAATACTTACCCGATCGTAACGAAATTCGGAGGATAGATAGAGATGGTGATGGTGAACAATAATCTGGACTCGGATTGGAAATTCAACGGTCGGATCGCCGGAAAATCTAGAGAGAAGGAAGAGGGTTTATGTGTGTGTGTTGTGTGTGTTTTTAGAGAGAGAGAGTGAGTAGGTGAAATGGTAGAAAATGACAAAAATCAGATTTCTAATAAAACAAATGGGTTGGTGAGATACTTTTAGGACTAAAATTGTAATGGACATTCCCATAGGACTAGTTTCGTAATAAGTTTCCGGAAGGACTAAAAATGAAATACTTTTTAAACGTTAATCTTAATCATATAATTAAGGCATAATTCCCCTAAACTTATCATAAGAGCATACTAGACTTATACTAAAGGCACTTAAGACTATACGTTCCCGACATAAAGATTCGAATCACATAATATATACCCGATAAACGTAAATACGCATAAAATACAAATACGATACCCAATAAAATACGAGAAATACGAATACGATACTCATAAAATACGAATACGATAAAACATAAAAGGAATACGATAGGGTCAAAACACGAACATAAATAAATAAAACGAATACGCGACGATAGAAATATACCTAGAAATTCGCGAATGTCACATAGATACTAACCTTACAATTGTTAATTGTTATATTATATTATCGAAACTAAGAAAAAAAGTAATCTTTTAGACATTTTTGTCTTGATCAAAGATTATGTATGAATAATTTAATTAATTTGTATCTTTAACGAAGTAACATAACGACTTGACTATAAGTTAAAATATCACACTCGTTAACTTACACCAACACATGTATTTATGATACTATGTTTATGTGTATATGATGTGATTTGCATCAATTTATAGTCTACTAATGCATCTAAGGGAGATGTTGGCAATGGTGACCAGGATTGGAAACAAGATGGTTATGATGTGATAATCGAAATCACAATGTGGTTATAAACAACTTTATAGAAAACTTTAAAGGGTGTGGTGCATAGACTTTAATATAAACTAAAATAGAAAAATAGAAGTATATAAAGGTATAAACGAACTGAAAAGGCAAAACTCGTAAAACTAGATCTAAAGTTCAGATTAAGATGACCAAAAGGGATAAGCTTGAAAAAACCCAAAGACTTTTAATTTTTTACATTACTTTACTTTCATTTCCCCTAAAATTAAAACTTAAGAACACAACGAAAGATAATGTTTTGTTTTTTTTTTTTTTTTTTTTTTTTTTGTTATTTAATAAATAAGTTAGCTGCATTTTAAAAGGCCTAATCTTTTACTTTGTTCAGCCCTAAACCAAAACCCAACCCTTTTGGGCTATTTAGAAAGTACCATATCTAAAAATAGAGCTTGCTATTATGGGAGTGGTCATTTTCAAACGACTACTATGACAATAAATTTAGGCGGCAAAGCATCACAATGATATATAAATAGGTTCCACTTCACCTTTAATATGTTGTGTTCACCCCACCAACCCTTGTTGCGGTCGATAAAAGAGATAGAAGAAGAGCATAATCACTATACTTGTGTGTTGGAACTCCTTCGACGTCATTGTTTCCTATGTTTTCTGTGAATAGGTTAGGATTCATTTTCGCTCTATACTTTTTACCCTAAATTTGAAGTTGTGTGCTTGATATATGTAAAATTGTGTTCTACATTGTAATTTATTACATGTTAACTTAGGATAAGTATTTGGAAATGTATTCGGTTACTTCAAAATCTTTAGAATATATTTAATTTAAATGTTTATTGTAGATATTTAACTTTGAAAAACCAATAGTTTGTGTGTTAGGATACTCGTGATTTCATATTAGAATGACGTCATAATTAATTTTTCCTTTTAAATAAACATTATTAGGATAGATGAGTGTGTGTTTGTGTGCGCGCGCGGTGGGTGGCGGAGGGGGTGTTATGAGAATTGGGATTTAAAAATCTAAAGTTTTGATTTGTTTCTCATAAAAGTCTTGATATTAAAAAGTGTATATATTTTTCGTTCACATTTTGTAACTCTAAAAATCTTCGGTATAACACATAAAATAAAAGTAAAATCTCACCCTTAAATGACTAAAGACACGTACCACTCTTTACATATATTTAGAAACCGTATTTTAGAATTTAACTAATATTGTGATCGTTTACAATATCACCATATTGATTCGTTGATTCAACCGGTCTAAAAATATTACAAAGTATAATTATTAAATATTCAAATTCAAAATAGTAGTATAAAACTCAAAAACTACCTAATAGTAAGACAAATTTTCAATTGAATATTTTAGAAAAGCAAAATAAAATGAAATGAGAAATAAGTACAAATAATATGCAAAAAATTGAAAAATTAAAAATAGAAGGTAAATTTATTTGAACGGTGTAATTTACTCAATGGTGTAATTTACGGTATAATTTACTCAATTTTTTACTTCCCTTTTTCTCGGGGACCTAAAAACAACTTTAATATAATTTATGATTGTCTCTTTCTTCTTATTATTTTATTATTATTATTATTGGGTCATATTCAACCTCTCATCTCCTTTTATTTCCATACAACCTGAATCCAATTCTTACATCTATTAAAACTTTTTCCTTTCACAAAAATTATTTTGAGATGATTGAGGGGTATCCAAATATAAACCGGATTTTTTTGTTTTGTTTTACACTGCATCTCAGAGGTTGAGGGGTACGTAGATCCGCCCCTGGTCTTGTCACGAGTGTGCAACCCTTTTAACTAACATATCGTATTAAAGTTATTAAAGTTAGAGGTCAAAACTCAAGAAGTTAACACAAAAACGTCAACATTAAGTTGCTAGAATAGTTTGTTAAGTCTGGTTTATGTTTATATCTTGTGTATATATATAGGTGTTGCATTCCTCTTTCTAATTCAGTTGGAGATAAACGGATTAAACATCTTGTTTTTTCGCTTGGTGTACATACACGGCAACAATAGTCAATGGGTTATTTAGCGTCACCATTACCATTTACTAATTAAATATAGCCTTAAACATTATTTACAGTGCGACGCTTTGTTGCTTAAATCATTGCTCGCGGGTGATATCAACAAACTATATACTAACATATTCAACATGGACTTTGCCCATTTATGTTGTCAGTTTTCTAGGTGAACTTGCATCATGATGTCTATAAACTCGAGCACAGAGATTTAAGGTTGAACTCAAAGAAGACTTGAGGTGAAAATAGAAATGGTTTACATAAGGGTTGAAACAAGTCTTTCAACAATATATATATTGACCTTTTTTAGTTTCAACAATGAGTTAAGTATGTTGTATGAGACCAAGTTTCTTTTAACTCATTGGCGAATAGGTTAGAAATGAATGAGCTATTCGACAACGAGTTTTGAATGACAGTCTTTTCTAGAATTGACCTTGCACGAAGATGCCTTTACACCCAAGCATAGAGATTAAGGCTGAAGTTAAAGAAGACATGCTTTGCAAATAGAAATGATCCTCATACGGGTTGAAACAAGTGTTTCAAAAATGATACCCGGATTTATGATACTTTCTTTATTAAAGATTTAAGTATGTTGTATGAGACCAAATTTTGTTTCTCTAAAAGTTTTTATATCAGAGATCCCATTGAGGTCTCTGTTGTCCCAGACATCGAAAAGCTTCTAGTTGTGTCTTGCAGCAGATTAGATCTGTCCCAAACTGTTCCTGTTGACAAAGTTAGAAGGATAGCGCGTTGAATTGCTCATATTTTGTTGTTTTTGTTATTGACAACTGTAGATGTGGTTTATGTTAGAGGCCTTAAAAGAGTTGAAATATTGATGCTTCGGAAACTATGCAACATATTTTGTTTATGTGACAATCCGTCTTTTCGAAGTATTTTTCATTACCGTTATTTATTCTTTTATTCGCAATTATTTCGACCCTTGCATTTCGCTTTATATTTACTCACGTTTTGTATATTTGAGTCGGGTTTTATATATTTTATTACTTCGTCTCTTGAGACGAAAGCTTTATAATCGTCTAAGTGCCTATTTGTTAATATTCTCGCGTTATTAAAGTAGTGTGTTTACGCCATAATCGTCGGTTAAGAAAATCATATTTCGAAATTTCATTACAAAGTTAGTCCTCTAACTTAATCTATTACAAAGTTAGTCCTTTAACGGAGAACTAACGGAATCTGTTACAAATCTGGTCCTTTAACGAAAAGTTAACGGATTTTGCCAAAAGAAGGACCCCGGTGCGCAGCACCACCCACTATTTTGGCTTAATGCCAAAATCGACTTTGTGAGTCAAATTCTTGAGATTCTGCAACTTTAACCAAGTGAAACCTTTTGAAATTTGCCCCATTTGGGTATGGTAGATGTGTTTGTGGATCTCTAAACATGTTTGCATCATTTCTCTTTCCAAAATCTAAAAAAATTACATACAAACATACTTTCACTTTTCTCTCACAATTTCACTCCACACTTGCTCCTTTTTCTCTCAACATTTCCAGAGAATAGAGAGAGTTTTACAAGTGATTTGGTGGTGGAATTCAAACAAAGAAATCATACAAGTTCTTCTCCAAAGAACCCTTTCATTAAATCATCATTTCGGTAAGTTTCCTTGTTATTTTCCTTCACTTTTCTACCCTTTTTCTTCCATTTTGTTAGAGGTTTTCTAACATAATTATCATTTCCTTTGTCTTACCAAGCCTTACTTTCGTTGACATCCTTGAAGATGGGGAACTTAGGTGACTTTCTTTGAAGAAAACGTCATATTAGTTTTGGTATGAAAAACTCTCCATATTTCCTCTAATCCTTTCTATTTTGGAGACCTCTAACACATTTCTTGTTTATGTGTGAATGGAGGTCTATTCTCCACAAATATCTTGCAAGTTTGGCTACTTTTCGGAGGAAACTTCATCCTATATTTTGGTAAGTAAATTTCTCCGAAAAACCTTCTTTTCCTTTCTTTTGAGACCTTGTACTAATGGGTGGTTGTTTTTATGTTTTGGAGCCAAATACCTCCTCACCACCACCATCAAAGTCTCCTCTCCGAGTTCTTGCAAGCCTCAAATTTATAATCTTCTTGCGGGTGAAATCGGTAAACTTGTTACTACCTTTGAACTCTTTCCTTTTTCATTATCATCTTTACTTTCGGTTTAAGCCTTGAAAATGGTTAGGTTAATATATTAGACCAACACCTATTATTCTTGAAAGTTTGGACTTAATTATGTTAAAATATGTTAAGATGTAAATTTAACCGAAATTAACATATTTACTATATTAGTATGTAAAACTACACACATACATATTTATAACACTTGGTAAATCTTATTTGGACTTAATTTAACTTTCGGACAGTTTACCTTTTTACCATAAAACGTCAAACGAATCAGATTTCGGCTAAACGTGAATTTTATAAATCTGGAAATGGCCCAGTGCGCAGCACCAAAACTTGGTGCGCAGCACCGGGGGTCTGTTCTCAAAAATCCAGTTTTTTTTTTGTTAAAATTCAGCAAAGGCTCATATTGTATTTTACACTTTTAAACAACTTTAAACTCATATATAGGTAAACTATTATGTATAAATGTATTATATAACGTCAAAAACAACGTCTTTGGACTCAAAGACGCCACCGCCATCATAAACGTTATAAAATTTTAATTGAAACAAAAGTTTTACTTATCTTTTACGTCAAATCGTTTGAAATCATTCTAAATCATCTTTACTCCATTGTTTTGAAATAAAAAGGATTTTAACTCTCAAATTGTCAAAATTGGACTTTTCATTCAAATTGTTGACTTTGACTTAACTAATGTCAACATCTTTAATTTTGACTTTTCATTCAAATTGTTGACTTTGACTTTGACCAAGTCAACATCTTTGACTTTGACCAAGTCAACATTTTTGACGTTGACTTTGGTCGATCTCGATAAAAATTTGGTAACAGTATTCCTTTCAACTGATATTCCTGGTTGTCATTCTTCGGCTCGGAATATTATTCCTTTCTAATAGTCAATTATGACGTGAATTTATCGATATCTTCCTATCGTCCTTATCGGCGCGGAACATCGTCACCTGGATCCGTCATCTCGACACGACTTGGAAATCATTGGAATATTTTAATAAAATCTTAAACTTAACCGATAAGGCTAAACCGTATTGTATTTATAGAGATACTAAGACTATGATATTTGTTTTAGGGCACTTAGGCGGCGGAGTGTTAGCTCCATATTGATTATTTACCCGATACTTGCCGAGCTTATCTTGTGAGTTATTCGTAGCCCTATTCTTTTACTATTTTTGGACTGGAAAGCGTATTTTAAATTGTCGCATGTATGTATATCTTGTTTACCTAGTGGATTAGTATCACCTCAGATTAGATGTTCCTTAGGCTTGGGTAATCCCCCTTATACACTTGTTAGCTTTTGCCCACGGTTGCATATATATAGATCTATATGGGTTTGACCCACCCTCATTGCTCGATAGGCCGTCCCTATGAGTGGATGTTATGGCCGTATGTTGTTGTTGCCTTTGGTTTGACATCGCCTTAGGTTAGGGGATACAGTCTGGTCAGGTTCAGTGTATGCTTAATATAGGTATTTATACTCGCACTTTGGTTATAAATCAAGATATGCTATTTTGAGACTTGTCATGTTTATTAAATCTATTAATGGGTCAACTTTTACTATAAATATTGCGAATAATTCACCAACATGTGTTGATGTCGTTTTTAACGCTTTTTCAGAAGTTTGAGGATTTGTTTGATCATGCCATGCTTATTTTGGGATCATTTATTCTATGTATTTGGAATTCATTATGTTGATGTAATTCCTTTATGATCCACTTTATGACATTGATTTGTATTTGTATTTGACGATTGGTTCACATTTGACTTTGTATTGTATTTGATAAACCTTTGGCATGATTAATATATTCCGATGTTTTGTTTATTGGTTGTAAATGTTGTAATCCTTGACTCTTGATATCTTTAACTGGAACACCTCGTGTTTCCGCTTTGAGCGGGGTGTGACAGTTTACCACTTACGTAGACATTAGTATTGATCTTGAATTATGGTATAATCTTTGGCGAAGATGTGCTAACTCTATTCATTGAGGTGCTAAGATGATATTGATGCAACGTTACACTTGGTTACCTTAGTAATCTTATTTGACCGTGCTGTATTTTACAGTCAAGTGAAAGAAGTTTAGATTTAGGATCATAATCATTGCTTTTACTGTCAATGCATAATGAACTTGTATACTTTCTTATGTCGATAAGTTGCTGGTTTAATCAAACTTCATTTTTCCCTCTAGATACCATAATTTGTTCTTTTTAAGGATCATAAATTTGATGCTCGAGTCTCCCCCTCTATAAAATTAGTGACATATATATTAAAAATAATTAACCTAATAAGGTAATCACCTAATCATAAAGATGTTGATTCCTTCCCTCTTGTATAGTAGGGGATCGATTTGCCAGAACAACACATCAATTCAATCATCTGTCGTAATTTGACATGACTTATAAGTAATAAGATCATGCATTTAAACTTTAGATCAGCCTTAACCAAGAGCATATTAATGGCATAATCTCTGATCTCCCTCATGGTTTAAGCTATCCGATTCTTACTATTGTGCCTATAGCTTCTTAGGTTTCCTGTTGCATAAGACTCAATATCGCGCACTAGTGTGTGAACTAATGCCGAATTGATTCATGATATGTTCATAATATATATATATTTTTCTTTTTTAAGCATCAGTCTTGTTTTAGCTATATAACAGATACCACTTTAGAATCAGATTGTGTTTCTAGAACAAAATGGCCACTTAAGATTTGGTGACTAAGCGTTATGGTGGTTTTAAAAATTTGTTGAGGGCATCATGTACCCAAGCATGCTTGCATCATTGTTGATAAACAGAAATCGAATTTCACACTACAAAAAAAAGTTACGACAAGCGTTGCTTTCTTTAAAAGTATGACCAGTATTTCTTCAACTTTTGCTAGATTTTACAAAGGTCGAAATCAGATGCTTTTTCTGGAGAAAGGAAATATGCATGTATTCAATGTCTCTTTCTTGTCCAACTTGTATGGAATACAAATATGAAACAACACTGAAGGTGCCAACTTTTGCTAGATTTTACTAATTAAAAGATCAACAATAAATTAATCTTTAAGTCTCCCTTAGTATGATCTTATAGGTCCATAACAGCTGACTTGAATTATTTTTTGTTAAATAATTATAACGAATTTTCGACTGGCCCCTTCTTCGCACTTAAAAGGTTCCTTAATTAATGATGTTCTAATTATAATAATTAAACTAAACAAATTGCATTTGTTTAGTCTATATGGATATTTTATATTTTTGTTCTTCTTTAAATCCTCAAAATATCATGCACAAGTTTCAATTAAAGTAATAATAATGTTTATCAAAATAATACAAATATCTAGCTATATGGCATTCAAGAGTTCATGAATATATATATATATATATATATATATATATATATATATATATATATATATATATATATATATACACTATATGTTTTAGTGATAATCACTTTACTTGGACTATACTTAGATTTGACATATTGTTCCCTGCTTGCTTGTATAATTTAATGCTACTTTTAAGTTTCAACCAAAGTATCGGATGCTAATCCCAGGGAGGTTATCTATCTATCTCTATTATATAATTAGAATCAAATAAGAACCGTAAGAACTTTGGTCTGGCCTCACAATTATGATGCATTACCTATAAATGTGTGCATCAAAATCCGAAATCTGTTTTTTTTTTTTTTTTAGACAGGCAAATGTTAGTGATTCGGGGCCACATACGACCCACGAACCTTACACCAAAGTTAGTTATAAATCTCCTAATAATCACCTAAGGAGGAGCCCCGGAGGCTCGAACCCGAGACCTCCCCTAGAGGGGACAACCTCCTACCAATGGGACAAACCCCATTGGTAAAATCCGAAATCTGTTTAAATTAGTGGAAATAAATCATTTGTGTATCAAAAAAATGTGTGGCAATAATTGTTCTTATAAGAATGTTGTTCTTATTAGATCTTTCATATATATATATATACACACATAGATATTATGTTAAGAGAGATAAACAAACTTTCTTCGGTATTCTCCACTTAATATATGCTAGCGCCTCATTAAGTAATGTTGATAACTTAAAAAAGAATTGCTCACATGACACTTTTGGTTAATGTTGATGAAGTAGAGAAAGTGAACACTATTATGGTCTCTATGTTATTAAAGTAAAGCTTAAACTTGCATCTTTTGATTTTTTCCCTTTTATAGTTGAGTAGATTATGCATTAATGATACATGATTATATGGTTAATGATAGCAGCCGATTCCCAACTCCTATAAGTGACCAATACTTTGAAACAACAGTGAAAAGAGATATCAGAATAGAATATCAAATACTATTATTAAACTCGTGCGAAATATAACTTGTCTTGACAAAGCAATTGATGTGATCATTCCCGGGTCACCAGTTTGTTCCGTATCAAATTAGTCTATTTAGACACCACCTGAAGTTTCTTTCAAATTGTCTTTTGGTTATCTATTACTAATCACGTTCATACACTTGTAGTTAGTCCAAAAAGATACATGGATATTAACAAGTATAGCAAATGGTACCCAGTTTTGGCTATGATTGGTATTCAGTTCGCCTTTGCTACCATTAATGTACTTCTCAAAAAAGTTATTGTCGATGGACTTAACCATCTGGTTTTTATCACCTATCGCCTGAGTGTTGGCACCATCTTTTTGGCCCCTGTGGCATTCTTTTTCGAAAGGTAGATCTCTCTTTCTATATCTATTTCTGTTTTATAATGCAATTTTGTATATATGTTGTAATTATTCGTTTATTTGATGCAAATATGTTGCAGGAAGAGCGAAACCAAGCTCACATACAGCATAATATTCCACCTTTTCTTAAATGCGATTCTTGGGTACGTTAGTATTTAGCAAGTAAAATTTTAATCTTCTAGAGCTTGTATCTATATTTAGATCTTTTATGTTATTATGTTTCCAGGGCATCTCTCACACAATATTTGTTCCTTCTCGGTATACAATATACATCCGCCACTTTCTCTTGTGCTTTTCTCAACATGGTCCCTGTTATCACATTTATCATGTCATTACCCTTCGGGTGTGTATCTTCAATCCTATAAATCTTATAATTTATATATAGATTTTTTGACTATATGTAAATGTCACACTTGTTCAGGTTGGAAAGTGTGAACATAAAATCAAACGGTGGAAGGGCTAAAGTGATAGGGACACTAGTTTGCGTAGGGGGCGCAACGTTGCTAACCCTTTACAAAGGGGTACCTTTATTTAATAGTAATTCACATGTGCAAGCTACAACCGAGTCCATCCATGTTCAATCTATAAGCCGATTAGGCTCAGTTTTAGCTTCAAGAAAAGCAAGATGGACTTCCGGGTCGTTGGCATTGGTTGCAGGTACAGTATTATGGTCTTCGTGGTTTCTTGTTCAATCAAACATTGGAAAAAGATACCCCTTGCAATACTCTAGCACCGCTATTATGACATTCTTTGGTGCCATACAATCGTTTGCTTTCACCTTGTCTATCGATAGAGATCTTTCATCATGGATTCTTAAAGGGAAAGCGGAAATCTTTAGTATCCTTTACGCTGTAAGTGTGACTTGCTTAAAAATAAATCTTACGTTTTTTTTTTCGAAATTATTAGAATGAGATAATATGTTTCAACAGGGGATTGTTGGTTCGGGGATCTGTTTTGTTGGGATGTCGTGGTGTGTAAAAAAAAGAGGTCCGGTATTCACTGCAGCATTTAGTCCTCTTGTTCAAATGATTGCAGCTGTATTCGACATTCCATTTCTACATGAACCATTACATATTGGAAGGTACTCAATTAATCTCTTTCGTCTATCATTGATTAAGGTTATTAACTCATTGACCGTGAACAGTTTAGTGGGATCAGCGATCGTGGTGATAGGATTGTACATTCTATTGTGGGGAAAGAACAAAGAAATGCAAAATACTCGTGTGGAAATAGGAGATCTAGATATGGAAAAAGTTAGAGTTCAAGATCTCGAGTCTCATCCTAGTGTTGTAACTCGTGATTCAAAGGATCCACAAATCCTAGAAAGTTAGATCATGTTCTTCGGTTGTCTTTGTGCTATAATATGATCGAGTTTTCAGTAGAACGACACATATATAGTTGTTTAACCTTGTCGATAAGACAGAATGAGGTTTCATATTCCAATAAATATACACCTTCTTTCATTATTATTTTTTTATGATATAATGTATGATAGACACCATGTCGAATGAGTTAGGTAACATATTAAAACGTATGCGTAAAAATATTATTGTATTTCTTTACATCGGGTTAATTATTTAAAAAATTGTTCCACAACCCAATGTTTCGGGGACTGTTTCGGAAGTCGTTATGTTGTTTTTCCTAAATAACGATCCTATCATTTCGACTGGTGGTAGAGCGGTAAAAGAGTTTTCCGATTGATGAACAAAATATAGCATATCTAACATCAGGGTAGTAGCCCATTGGGTAAGGCATTACCTCCCACCCACGATATATTCCTCCCACAAGCAATATTTATTTTTATTTTTGAAATTGTAACATTTTCAAAAAAGAAAAAAAGAAAAGAAAAAGCATTTCAAGTTAAATAAACTCTTAGAAATGAAAAAGTATTATTTTATTTTTTATAACCTCTTGGTTCCGAAAATAGAATATTTTATAACTATACGTTATGTTTTAGTCTATAATAGAAATTAGAAATGAAAAAGGACTAACTTAGTAAGAAAAATAGCTAACTTTGGTTAGAAAGGATTTAAATTATTAACTAAAATGGTTAAGTAGGTTAATCAAGTCTTAAAAGAGGAATGACTAAAGTTGTAATTATGAAAATTAAGCTTAAATTAGTGAAGAGGTGAAGATGAGGTGTTATCTCGAGTAAAAGAGTGTGTGTGTCAATTTGAAGAAGAAACAAGAAGTAAGAAAATTACAATCTACTCAAACTGAAGATCAATAGTTGTAGATTTCATCAATTAAAACAAAGATTAAAAGTTTAAAAACCCTAACTTTGGTTCTAGTTGAAGAAAAAGAATGTATGATTATATACTTAAAGTTATTTGATGAAATTAAGCTTGTATTTTGTGTATAACATCATTTAGAGGTTTAATTGAAAGGTAGAAATACTTAATTTGGTTAAAATTAGGTATATGATTATTTGAGGATAATCATGTACTTTGAAGAATTGTTACAATTAAACCTTGTTTATATGTTATTTTGATGTTAGTAATATATGTTAAAGCTTAAAAGATTGAAAGATTAATTTATATGAATTTTGTAAAATTCATGTTTTAGCTAGTTAGTGTAAAGAGATGAATTGTTGATTAGAGATATTAATCATGGTAAAAATGTTTTTGAATGAAAGCATTGTGTTAACAATGATTAATTTCAAGAATATGATAGAAAAGATAAGGTAAAGAGTACTCAAATTGTGTTTGGATGAATTGGTGTAAATTATGATTAACGGGTTCAGTCTCTGGGTCGAAAATCCTTCGTGTTCAGTCCCTGGGTCATCAATTTGGCTACAAGAATAGTCCATTTGTCACTTAAAATGACTAAAATACCCTTAATAAATAAATATTAATTTATCTATCAATTTAAAAAATAAATAAAGAATAAAAAACTAATTATCCCAATCCCAAATTTAATCAACCCCAAAAAAAAACCATGCAAATCGGTGGAAAAAAAAAACGACTTTTACCTAAATGTTTACGGACTTCCTTCAACATAGTTTTACCAAACGGAGAACCAGTCACCTGAGAAGACGAAGTAAACGGTGAAGAATATTCCGATAACTTCACTTTTTCATTACTTTTTTTATAAACCTTTACATATAACGGCTTAATCAGATTCAGATATTTGTGTACGATTTCTTTCGAAAACCGTTTCGAATGAATCTGATGATTATCATCTAAAAGCTTCTCAGATCTGAATTTATTTCTCAGACTATTATCTCGATTCAACAACGAACTTATTGTGACCTCTTCAATCTCACATTTCATTTTCTTTTTTTTTTCTTCAGATTTTGATAAATTTTCTGAAATTGAAATCCTAGCTTCAACGATCGAAACGGTGATTTACACGTTTTCGATGAACTCGTTGAATTCGATGTATTCGAAGAATCTAGAGGTATGATTTTGCTTTTATTCTTCACCGATTTGCAGGTTTTCCTTTTGGGTCGTTGTGATTTGGATTTGCAGATTTGGCGAGCTGCGTGTTCGACGACGACGACGTGGATTTCCGATTTGCGACGAGGTGGATTTCCGATAGGGCGATGAGGTGGATTTGCAGATCAAGGGCAATTTGGAGATTTGTGATTTGTGATTAGGACTCTTAGTTTTTTATTCTTTATTTATTTTTTAAATTGATAAATAAATTAATATTTATTTATTAAGGGTATTTTAGTCATTTTAAGTAACAAATAGACTATTCTTGTAGCCAAATTGATGATCCAAAGACTAAACGCGAAGGATTTTCGACCCAGGAACTAAACCCGTTAAATTGAAACAAACTCAGACACCAATTATATAACTAACTCAAGAATTAAAGATTATAGATATAGATAGATATAATTTTGGTCCAAATTTAATATAGTCCTCGAAAGTATGTAGCCCCCTTAAGTTAATTACACGGATGGTCCTTAACCTTATACCCAAATGGCACTTTCAGTCCTAAATTTTGGATAATTACATGGCTAGGCCTTTATTTGGAATCTTTGCACACGGATAGTCCTTTGGTCCGTTAGAGTTAACTCAATTCCGTTAGTTATATCATAATGACCAATTTACCCTTTTTGTCTTATTCGCAAAGGACCGTTTTTGTAATTTTTTTTTTTTTTTTTTTATTTGTTCTATAGCAATTTTTTTTTCTTATTAACTTCCACGTGTCAAAACCTAATTGGAGTATCACATTTATTTTCTTTAGCATTTGGGCCATAACTGTAGTAAACAGAATTCCAGGGGGGTAAAGTAACAGTTTTAGTAAAGTTGATGTGGGTAAACTGTTATTTTATAATTCACCAATTTGGGAAAAACATAACAGAAAACCCATCTCCGGCAACATCCCACCGCCGCATCTCTACTCCGGCTGGTTGCTCCGCCGAGAACGAAAAGTGTATTCTCCTACACTTATTGTTATATCCCCAAACAATCAACTCTAGTATTGTTATTTCATAATTTTTGTTTAACAAAATAAAAACAAAACAAAAGTAGGTAGTCTTTTTGATACTTGTTTTCGCAGGTTGACAATCGTCGCCGTTAACCACCATCACCGCACCACCCATGGACACCATTCGTGTAAAACAAGAAATCCCAGACCACCACCAATTTCCCACCACCAACAATTCCGACATTCCGGTAATCGATCTCGACAGTTCCGACGACGACGATTCATCGACTTTTCGGTCCCGGAGTGGTAAAAGGTCTAGGGTTTTGAATGAATTTGGAGGTGAAGAAGATGGGAATGGTGGGGATAAGAGAAAGAAATCAGGGGTTGGTGTTGTTTTGCCAGATGGGTTTCTTGATCCTTTGCCGGGGAAGGAATCTCCGCCGACGATGACTCAGGGGTGTAAGCAGTTTTGGAAAGCTGGGGATTTTGAATTACCTGAGTGGGAATAATTGGATACTTCATCTTGGTAACTAATTCACAATGTAGTATTAATCTGAGACTGGGAATAATTGGGATACTTACTAATTTTTTGTGTTATTTTTTTTTTATCTTGTTTTTAAGTTTTTAATTTTTTCATTAATACTTTTAATAAATTTTAGAGTTAATTACACGGACGGTCCTTTGCGAATAAGACAAAAAGGGTAAATTGGTCATTATGATAGAACTAACGGAATTGAGTTAACTCTAACGGACCAAAGGACTGTCCGTGTGCAAAGATTCCAAATAAAGGCCTAGCCATGTAATTATCCAAAATTTAAGACTGAAAGTGCCATTTGGGTATAAGGTTAAGGACCATCCGTGTAATTAACTCTCCATAAAACTACAAACATTTGACAAGTCGAATACATAAGTAGATGACAATTAGTGGTTTGGCCCAAATGTCAAGCCCATATCCCAAGAATTCAAGTTTATTATATATCAAAAGGCTAAATTGAGATGAATAAAAACCAAAACTAAAATATTGAAAACAGAAAATATTCATTTTTGCGGTATTAAAAAGAACATCATAGTAATAGATAAAAATGAAACTAATGAAGTTAAAATGTGAAAATCAATAGTGAAAGGTTGTAATAAAAATAAAAAAGTAAATTTAAATGGAAAAATAATAATTAAAGCTATAATTCTCTTTTGAAAGACAAATATTATTTTACACCATAATTATTCATATTTTAGTCATTTATGAAAATAAAACTCAAAACTTTCAAATTGACGGGTTATCCACATACTATTAAGACAACATTTTTTAGGTTTTTGATGGACAAATATTATACTATATTTCATATATTTGTCTCTGATCAAACTTACTTGAACCGGGGCTAAAACACTTTGGTTTGAATGCCCCAATTACGTGGCATAATTACGAGATTTATCTATTAATATAGATATAGATTTGTGTTAGCTCATTTCCCTTGATCATGGATTATCTTAAGAAGAAAATCTTAGTTATTTTAATCTTCTTTTTAGTTCTAAGTTTATAAATTAACCATCAAAAATAAATTGTTATAAAAGACACATTTTTATAGTCTCAAAAATATAATCTTGGAATATCATTAATGGTTGATTTGTATTTGGCATTTATATTATAAATTTATAGTTTTTCTAAAAAATAAAAATTAATAGACATCCACTTTTTTCCATATTCTCTGCAGGTTTGGATGTCAATGGACCAAACACACAATTTAAAGAATGGATATGGATTAGAGTTCTTGGGATTAATGATATTAATTCATACTATACTATTGTCACTCATACAAGATATATTCAATGTACATACTATATAAATTAATATTATACAGAAAAGCAATAAACTTTGTTAATTGTTATTGTGTATAACAAACTTTATTTTTTTATCTAAAAAATATCAATTTTAGATATGTTGTCATTATATAAAAACTTAACTTGAAATCTCGATAGTTTTTTATTTAACTTATTTGTATTCTTTGACATAGTTAGGTGTCATATATGTTATATTATCGTCATATACATTGATTTAGGGGATATAAAGTTAATAATTCTTTCATTTTTAATAACTTTACATAACAAATATATTTCCGTATAATCAATTATTAAGATCAAATATCAAAAAATGACAAAATAACACAATAAACATATGTTATATCACATATATGACATTTATTTTAAAGAAGCCACATAATTATTATATTTCAATATTTAACGAAATATTAAGCTAACTTTTATCTACAATGACAACGTATCTAAAATTAATGAGTTTTATTTAGAAAAAACAAAATTATATATAAAAGGAGGTTCTTATAAATCAATAATTAAAGTAAAATATGAAAAAATAATTTGTTATATGTGTAATTTTGTATTATGTTTATTTATTTAATTATAACAAACTTTAAAAAAACAAGTTTTGATATGCATCAAAATATATGTCGTTTAGGGTTGTGGATCAAATTCATTGTTTTTGTGTAGTAAATATTCAAATTTGATACACAACTATAAACCTACTCATTTTTTATGTACAACAAAACTTTGTTTTTTAAAGTTTGAGATATGCTTAAAATGAACGATAATCCAAAATATTTAACGTTATAAATTATTTTTTAATTTATTTTTTTACTTATTTTATATTAAGGTTTGTTTTAGAAAAACAAACCCCTCTCACTCTCTCTCTCTCTCTCTCTCTATATATATATATATATATATATATATATATATATATATATATATATATATATATATATATATATATATATATATATATATATCTTTAATATATAATAAAAGAGGGGCCTTAAATGCCATATGGCGAATTAAGGTTCCTTTGATGTGTTAACTTCTTTGATGGTAGCCGTTAGATCAGATTGATGATGTCATCAAAGATTAATTTCATTTTACACCCTCTTACAATACATAATTACATTCTCTCTCTTTTTCTATCTTTATTAAAATAAAAAACATAATTATAATTTACCTATAGAACCGTTCAATTATGACTATGATTTAACTTATCATTATTTTAAAATTTTGTAATAAAAAATATCAAAACATGTGTATAAACGTAAAAGTGTATATGTTATTATAACTATAAACAACATGAGTATAAACGTAAAATTATATATATTATTATACATATAACATTACTTTTTTCATAATAAATTAAAATCTTCATAAACATAAAATTTACGATTCAATTTTTTTTTCCGCATTATTGCGGGGCAATAATCTAGTATATATATATATATATATATATATATATATATATATAACGGATATACAATTAAATCACGTATATATTAACTTTTTAGAAACACCCCGAAACAAAACGTACTATTTAAACTTATACAATATATGGATTAGATTTAATTACTAATTACTATAGTTGAGGCTTTCATAATTAAAAGTTAAATATTTAATTAACTCAATCACTTTCTACATTTACATCCAAGATATATTTATAGGGTTTTTCTATAATATGCTCACTGAACATATGTTTTATAACATTAAATGAACCTAAGATTTTCTTAATATGTTAATAAAACGTATTTAATAAACATTAAATCTATGTGTTTTTTCACTTATATTTAATACATTTATATTATAAAAGAAAATTTTGAGCTCATTAAATATTTCAAATCATATTCTAAGTAAACATGTTATAGCAAAACCCATATTTATATTTATTAAATATTCAATTATATATCATAGAAATCTTACCTATAGCTTTAAGGACTATAACCAAACATATACGTAAATAGCTATAGTTTTAATAAGAAATGAAACCTATCTTTTCCATATTCTCAGCAAGTTTGGGTGTCAATGGATCAAGCACCCAATTAAAAGAATGGATTAGAGTTTAGTGACCTTAATAAATTACTATACTTTCGCTATGACTTTAATTATCACACATATATTAAATGTAATATATAAAGTCACATTATCAATAGATCGCTTGAACCTATCAAAAACCATAAGAACAACAAAAATTTTTCCAATGTAACATAATATCTAATAGTGTAAGCTTTAGGCGAGAACCTGTCAAAACTTTCAAAAATCACATTTGATTAAGTTCTTTCACATATAAAAAACAATAGTTTTTCTTGTTTAACTTAAGGCAAATAACAATACTAATATCAGTCTCTTTTAGTTTTGGTTCCGCCACTATATATAAGATCATTAAAGACGCTTTTCCTTCAATTTGTGAAAGTAAGCCGGGAAGTCGAAAGAGAGATTAAACAAAAGTATCAAAGACGAGTCACTAACTAAAATTTAAGACTTATTGATTCAAAATTTTAATAAAGATAAATGTAATTTGAATAGAAAGGGAGAGAGATAAGTGGTATAATTAAATAGAGACTAAAATTCCACTATCTCCGGTTCTCCACTTCAAAGTATAAAAACATAAGTACTTATTACTTCATACTAAATATGTTACTTAACCTACACAAAGCTTGTGAGAATAAACTTTTAAATAAACTATGTATGCCACAACAAAGTTATATTTGCACTATCACATCATACTTTGGTTTCTTAATTCATTTATTATAATTTATAATTATAATTTTTAACATTCATCATCATAATATTGTATTTGCACTATTGATGGCTCTTGACTCTTTAGCTTTAACAATAAAAAGGAAAAAAAAATCAATATTGATCGATACGAGTGTATGTGTTATCTTTATATTTATTCGTATTGACGAAAAAATACCGACATGCTATTTTTATCACATGATGTAGGGTGTGTAGAACGTGTTGAAGATGTGTTTGTGTGGGTATATGTGGTGAAAATCGTTGAGCAATCAGGGAAGGGAATATATCTATGCTTGATACTTGGTGGTGGTAGTTTTCAGATAGACAGATTTGGTGAGTGTTGGGTTATAGTTTTTTCCAAAAGATGCTTAAAAAGTAAGAAAGGAGATTTCAAAGGAATATATTTGGTTTCCTCTATTGAGGTGCATTATCGGCCATTTTTAATTAGGTTAAGAAAAAATCTCCGAATATAATTTAACTAAGTTCTAATCCCAACAGTTTTTTTTTACTTAAATGTGTGCAACCTAACAAAGGTATCATCCAATGTATATGGCAACGGATGAATTAATTTTGTAAATGAATACGTATATGCATGAAGAACAAATAAATGATATGGATATTGATATGTCTTCATTTGATCCAGGATCAGATCAATTGTCAATCAATTATCATCCCTAACTAACCAACCTCAACACATAAAGAGGTCCGAACCTGAAACCTCTTATAAAGACATCATGAACCCGAATTCTGCGCAACCTTGGTGAAGGTTTACAAAAAATCGAGTTTACTACTGGAAATTTACCACTACAAAAGTCAATTGAAGAAACTTGTATAATTGAATAGGAATTCAAAAAGTTTATGCTTTTCCCCTAGCTAGGTTTTGTGGCATGTCCTTTCTTTTTAATCGATTGTCACGTACTCTTAAAATCGAAAGGAGATTTTGAAGGAATGTAACGGGTTTCCTCTCGTGAGGTGCATTATCATAAATCTAACTATTTTAATGTCTAGATCAATTCCTTAACTCAGTCCCATATTCCATAAAAATTACTTTTTACTTTTGCACTTGTCAGCAGTCACGTTCCAAGCACATTACAATCACATCTAGTTTAGTTATTTAAAATATGTTACGGTAAACATGAATCTGATACTTTGTACTGATTAATTCACTGGGTTAATGCAAGAATAGATGATGAATATTTTCCCATGGCTTAAATGCGATTCGTAGTCGAAAAAAGGTACTTTTGGACATTGCTTCACACGTCCATGTCTACTTATATCCAAAACAGTATAAGTAAAGCCCCCATGATCTCCTTTCCCTGTGGGCAAGTGTGAACTTAATAACAATCAACACAAACACACAACTCTTTGTTTGGAATATATTAAGGAAAAAATGCTTTCTCTAACATTTGAGAATATCTTCTAGACTTGGTTTCCTTAAATCTTCTTTACATCCTTAACTAGATTTTTCAATATTTAAACTCAACAAGCTTGTTAAATATGGGGAACTTACGCTCGGATAGTCTATTTGGATCATTTTTCTCCGGTGTCATCAACTATTTCTTTAGCTACCAAGCAAGCTATAAATCAGAAGATCACTTCCAGCGGGACGTCATGCCCAAGAGTCGACGACCTCTTTCCTTACAGGTTTTCAACTTATTATTTATGCCTAAATTTAATCTATTATAGTAGTTTAAATCTAAAGTCCAATAACTTCACCTATAGAAAGACAAGGGAATGAAACAAAAGAGTTATTAGGAGCTCGAAACATGTTCACCTTTTGTTGCTGGGTCTAAAAAGTGGGGATAACCAGCATCTTATACTTTATTTTAACCATGTTTTATCAACATGTTTTAATTGATAGACTGTTGAGCTTCAAGTGAGGATGTGTTGCACTGGATGCGAGCGGGTAGTTAAAAGGGCCATCTTCAAGCTTAGAGGTATACATTTATTTTTACAAGTCGATCACTAATGAGACATATTTTCTGTCACTAATTTTTTTAGTAAGACAAAAGCTAACACACATCATACTGTGAATATATACATTTGCCTCTAACGAACTTGAACCCACAACCTATTGATTGACGAGCCAAATAGATATTGTCAGGCCAAGACCCTGTTGGTATTTTGTGACACTGATAGTTTAAACCATTCTATGATTTTTGAGTGAAATAGGGGTGGACTCTGTGGAAGTGGAACTAGAACTGGAGAAGGTTACCGTGATTGGATACGTGGATCGGAACAAGGTATTGAAGGTGGTGAGGAGGGCGGGAAAGAGGGCCGAATTTTGGCCTTACCCTGACCATCCACTATACTTCACATCCGCTAGCAACTACTATAAGGATACGACTACCGAATACAAACAGAGCTACAATTACTACAGACATGGATACAATACGGGCGATAAGCATGGAACTTTTCATGTCAACCAAAGGGGTGACGACAAAGTTAGTAACATGTTTAACGATGATAACATTAACGCCTGTTCTATCATGTAATCGACATCTTGGATTTGTTGTAGAATAACTTGGCCTTAATCTGGATAAGGATTGATAAATATGCCCGACGTACTTAGTAATTATTGTTGTCTTTTCCGAATAGTAATCTGATGCGTATTCGAATGATGCACCTGATTACATAACGAATGATAGTTGCATTGCAAATGAAGGCTTCTGTTTGTTTGTATATAATATTCCCGTAGTTTAGTTTGCTTCAACATATGGGATTCTTTTTCTTTTACTTTACAAGCATATGAGGATACTTTTTCAAAGTATTTTTCTTTGAGAATCTTATTCATAGAACAATATGTTTGTAATAAAATATTTTACAGGAAACTTTTTCGATCAAGATTCGTAAAAACGTGATACAGATTGATTTAGACCTTGATTGTAAAATTCATACAAATCGGATATAGAACATAACATAAACCCCACCATAGGCTTACCATACAAGGTGCTTGGAATATAAGTTATACTACACCCCTCTCGACACACACATATACATACATACAAACAGACATGTTTCATACATACAAACAGTGTCTGAGCACTAGTATTTAAGATATCTTGCATCATAAATATTGCTTACTCACATGAATAGTGATCATATTGTCGCACACAATTTACAAGCTAGACGTATTCAACTTTAAATGTATCCGACAAATTAAACACGTCGTGACGTTCCCGTAAAAACTTATATGGATTTCACATATGTTCGGTATGTATAATGATATTTGGTATTAAAAATGGAGGCCACCTATTGAGTTGTATTGATTACAAGTTATCGAGAGTATTATTAAAGTGGTATTAAAAATGGAAATGATGATGTGACAGTCCTTTACTTGTTACTAATATAGACTAGTTTGTTCTTCTTTAGACCCTTTTTTAACTCCGATATATTCGTATCAAGTAGTGATGATCTTAGAATGTGAAACCAATTATTTTGTCAACGAATTCATCTTCGTTGGTAAGGTAGTGGGACTCCTTTAGTATAACCGAAGTCTTATATGTAACGCAAGAATGAAAACAATAAAGGATAGATTACTTGATGATCTTGACATGTGCTCATGGCCTCAGAATCCATGTACCGTTCTGGTTAGTGAGAGTTCTTACGGACATACAGTATTGAAGGGCATCGGATATCCATGCAATGAAAAATAGAGTAGAATCTCAAGATGTTTATTGTTAGAAAATGACCTTATATATATAAGATAATAAGAACGAATCCAGATTATTATATTTATATATATCTTCAAACTATAAGTAACATAAGGGGTGTGTATGGATCATAACAACATCATATCGCTTAATCATTTTAAATAAATACCACTTCAAAACCCTTAAGTTAAACAACTAAATAACAAAAATAGAGTTGATAATGCCCGAATTCGATATTTCTCCTAAAAATGTCAATGATCACTTCCAATTAGTCTACCTTCACTATTATTAAAAATGTGTAAACATTTGGTATGTATTATTATTTAGTATTTAAACATTTGGAGCGTTTAGATTAATATGGTTTGGTTTTTAAGTATTTCCATAACCAAACTAAAATGTTAGGTTTATTTTATCGATATTTTGTTTTGACCATGTTATGGTTATTGTTTCGTTTATTACGCGTTATTTATTTGTTTAGTCGGGATTTTAATCTTTACTTTGTCCTTTATGACGGAAGCGTGTTAGTATCTAAGTTGACTAATAGATTTCGTACACTCGTAAGATAAGTTAGAGTGTTTATGCATTCGATTATTGAATTAAAATTAACGTTAAAACAATATTAAAAAGTTATCCTTTAACGAGAATTTACGTTAAAAATATTACAAATTTAGTCATTTTAACAAAAATGTTAACCGGTTGGTTGGCCAGCCGGCGGCTGGACCTTCCCAACCGGAGGTTGGGCGTGGTCAGAAGTGGACTGCGCTGCAGTCACCATGGACTGCGACGCAGTCAGAGCTCCGAACATAAATGCTAAAAACGTCGTTTTCGATAATTTTTAGATCTACAACTTGCCATCTCGTGATTTCTCTCTGGATTTTGCCTAGTATTGATGGTTTGACGATAATTTAGATCTAACAAATTATCCCATCACTCTCTTATTTCAAAATTCTCACTTTACATCTTCATTCTCTTTTCCCTTTTCATTCAACTCACTTTTTCATACAATTCTCTCATTCTCTCCATCACATTTCCAGAAAAATAAGAGCAAATACACCTACAAACAAGTGAGTTCATATTAGAAGAAGATTTCACCATCATATTCAGCATCCTCTCTTTGATTCTTCTTCATTTGGTAAGTAATTTCAACACAAATCTCCATCTTCTAATCTCTTTTTCTTCTTTGTTTATGTTAAAGATTTATAACATGAATCTTTGTGTGTTTTTAAAAGGGTTCATCTTCCATCTTCGGATTTGTAGCTTACCATCATGGAAGCTTCTCCATCTTGAAGTTTGGTAAGCAAAACATATCTCGAATCTTACTCTAAATTCTTATTCAAGGATCTTATACTAATGGTGGTGTGCTTTTGGGTTTGGAGCTTGGATCTTCACCACCACCACTTTTGGAGCTCATTTTCCGGGTCTTATTTTCGTTACCGATTTCCGGCGATTTTTGGTTGATTATTGCGGAGGTCTTCGGTACTCTCTAAATTATCCCTAATTCTCTTTGTGTTTTCTTAATTATCACCTAATTCGTATAAGTAATATATAAAATATATGAATATGAATAAAAATGGATGAAAATGTAAGTTATTAATATATTATACATATTACCTTCATATTGAAGGTTATTAGTTAATAATAACATAAAAATGGTATAAATATGAAAGTAGACTTATAAAACGAGAATTATAAGCAAATATGTAATAATCGTAAATTCTACCGAAAGTTGATTATTTGGACTCTTTGGACTATTTTGGACTTTTTGGACTAATAATGGACTAAACACATATAAAGTGTTATTTAGACTCTTATAACGTAATTAGTATTATAACTAATTATTATGTAAAAATTTCCATATGTATACTTATATATTATAAGTACTAAAACTTATATGAATATTATGAAATTGACTTAAGATATTATATATATATTATTACGCCTAATTATTATAATTAGTAACTTTGTTAAAAGATTCGTAATAAAAGGCTAATATACTTAAAAGATATATATGGATTAGTATACATATACATATATATAAATATACTATTTAGAATACTTGACTAAATACACTTATAATATGAAAAATACATATTTCGAACATATATAAATATATTATACGTAAAATAGTATATATTGACATAGATTTTTTTGGACTCAAAAACGTAATCGCAATCCTAAATATAATACTTATTATTATGATAATTGTTAAACTTATATATTTTCGCTAAATATATTTTTACTCAAAAATGCGATCGTAATCTTAAATTCTAATAATAAATTATAACTTTCGTTAAACTTTTATAAAATTGTTTTTCAACCTATTTTACTCAAAATATTTAAATTATTCAAATGTTGAATGTTGACTTTTAGTTGACTCTGACTCCTTATCGTAAACGTTGACTTGGCTAGAGCTAACTATCTTAAAACGTTGACTTGGATAAAGTCAACTACCCATAACGTTGAACTTGGTGAATTTTGACTAAACTTTGTTTGTCGATATTCAACCTTCAATCGATATCTCATATTCGTCATTATTGACTCGAATTATCGATATCTTCTAGTACTCATTATTGACTCGAATTATCGTTATCTTCTACTAGTCATTATTGACTTGAATTATCGTTATCTTCTACTCGTCTCTTTTGACTCGAAATATTATTCGTTGGAACACTTTTGAATATACTATGTAATATAACGTTAATTATTAAGGTTAAACCCTATTAGACTTATAGAGGTACTTAGAGTTTCGATGTCTTTATTCTAGGGCACTTAGGCGGTGGAGTGATTTCTACTGAGTTGTCGTCCCGACGTATTTGCTGATTTATTGTGAGTTATTCGTTCCTTTTTTTACCGTTTTATATCTTGGCATGAAAAGCGTGATTAAACTTTATATCTTGTTTTATGCATTGTGGATTGTGAATGCATTTAGATTAGCGTTACCTTACTTATATGGCCTTAGTGGTAGTATAAGGCCCTCGTATACACGCTTGTTAACTGGTTTTGAGCCACCAGTACATATATATAGATCTATATGGGTTTGACCAACCCTCATCGCGTGTATGGGATAACGAGAGTACTCTGTCCCTATGAGTCGATGTTATGACCGCTTATTATTATTCGATGACTAAACCTTAGTTTGACGCACTAAGGTGGGGGTAAATGTTGCTATTAAATGTTAGGCTCAGGTGTACTTATCTATCAGGCTATGCATGTATCTCATTTTGTTATTAAATCAAGATATCTTTATTATTGACTTATATATTTCAAACGGGTTAAAACCTTTCGAACTTAAATTTTTTATAAAATAGCGAATAAGTCACCTACTTTATGTTGAAGTCATCTATTTTAACGTTTTTTAGGGGTTTGAGGTTGCAGATTGTGATGCTATGTTTTTGTGACTATTTGGATCATCTACGTGCTTGATGGAACTTGTTTTACTATGATTAGTTCCTTTAGGATCCATTTTGATGTCATTGTATTGTATTATGTAAAACTTTGTACTCGAGTTTTATTAAATTTAATCGACGTACGTTTTGTTATATTAATGTTGTAACCTTATACCTCTGATACTATTTACACCTCGGGTTTTCGTCTGAGCGGGATGTGACAATATGTTGGGGTTGTATGGATCTTATAGTCAACGTTATATCGAAAAACCTAGCGGAAATAAGCTTACGATTATCTAGCGAATATGAAACCTTCGGAAACGGAATCTAACCAACGGTTGTTGATATGATCGGACCTAAGGAAGACTATTCGGATGATTGTTTAGACTTTACTAAACGTTTGGAACACTAAGAAAACCTGCAGCAGCAATTCGGCACGAATGAAAACTTACAAAAACCTTAGCCGAATGCAGAAACCCTAGCTGGGTATATATAGGCCCAGCTATCCATTCGTACGAATGAGAATTCATTCGTACGGATGAGTTTCTATTCGTGCGAACCACATCTGGTTCGTACGAATGAAACCTTCATTCGCACGGATTCATCCTTATCCGTGCGAACGAGTTTGAATATCATTTAAACGTCACAAAACACATATTCGATTAATTCATAACGAATATTCAATACCGATATTCAATTACACAATACAAAGACTGATATAAAACGTTAGTTTACATATGAATCTAGTAACTACATAAATGCACCTACAAACTCCCCCTAGGAACTAGATTCTATGTCTTCAGTCTTCAAAAATATCTGCTGCTTCCCAAAACACTTCTTTGATCTGCCCTCTTATGCATGAATCTTGTGAATGAAGCATACACGTACAACCTTGTTGAAACGCGACGCTTGATCCATATCTTTGATGTCGCAGAATATAGGTTGCAGATACAAAGAGTAGATATCATCATCTGTTAGATTTCTAATCCACATCGGATCAAAAATACGCACAGCTTCCCAAACGCCTTTGTGCTCTAACACGATGACAGCTTCAGTGGTTCTATAATCATAGTACCACCACTTGAAACTTCTCCAAAATCCGGTCTTCATTTCACGAAGCGGAATCTTTTCTATCACCTTTGGCGCTTGATACTTTACTCGCTTCACAGATTTTCCTGTACTCCGATCTCTGGAGTAAGTAATCTTCGGATATTGCGGCCTTAGGTATTCCCACTTATTTCTGAACTCAAATCTCAATCGTTTCTCCAACCATTTTGCTCTATCATCCTTTTCACTGTAGAGCAGTTTAAGACGTGCCAGCTGCATCATGTCAAAATAAGGCAACGTCTTCAAGTCATGAACTCGCTTGAAGTAATCAATTCCTCTTTCTCGCTTGACCGCATAAACATTCAGATCTTCCAAGTATGCCCAGCTTATTATCGGTCCTTCAGTCTTTGCCCCCTTCAAGGAATAACACTTCGTATAAGCTGGTTCAGGAACTTGACGAGGTGGGCGTAAACACTCTTTCATCGCCTGAATCCACTCAGCTTTCTTGGCATTCACTTCTTCTTCGTTTGATGTAGCTTGAGTAGCCTCTGGAAGTTTATCCAATTTTCGAGCAAGATCTTCATCACTCGGAGATCATTTGACTGATAGATAGGTTCGGTTGAATCAACGTTTTGCTCGAACTCTATCTCTTCATCATCAGCATCAGAAGTAGGAGGATTAACTTCAGAAACAGAAGCAGACTCCTCAGACATAATATCTTCAGGATTCATTGCAATTAAATCTGCAATCTGTTCTTTAGATAGGCTATGCATAATCTCTCCTTCTTCTAGATCATGATCAATGCTAAATTGTATTACCCCCTGCATATCCAAAATGTGAGTTAAATTGGACTTTTTAAACGAGATAGGAGTAATATCGTACTGGGATTCATTCTGTTGATCTTTACCAGCTCCCCCAGACTCCATGCGTGAGCTATCGGCACCGACCGGTTCAGCAGATTCATCAGCCGGTGCTTTGATTCTGTAAATTCCATCCTCATCAGCTTCCATCGATTCTTGTATCACTTTTGAGGCCTCCTCCAGATATTCGATTTTGCTTTGAAATAACTCCAACTGTTTGTTCTGAAACTTGTTTTGTTCATCAATCCTCCGCAGCATTTCAGCTTTCTCAGCTTCCCTCTCAGCTTCCCTTTGCTTCATTTTCTCAATCATTTCCTTCATCTCTTTATCCTGTGTATTTTGCTTCCTCAGAACCTCCAATAGCAGAGCGTTTACAGTCTCGAGTTGAGCAGACTCAGTTGTTGACCCTGACGATGATCCACCAGCAGTTGGTGTTACCGTTGCGGCAGGTGTCATGATCGGTATGCTTTGCTGTGGCTGAGAGGTCACAGGAGGAGGAATAGGAATAGTTGTGCTGGCAGAAAGTTCACTTTGTTTCACCAGCTTGAGACGCTTAGAGATTCTCCCTTGAACAAGATCCGCCAGTGATGTTTTTGCTCTCCGTTTCGGTACCGTGGGAGTTGCTTCAGCACTTACAACCGTATCATCTTCATTTACTAACTCAAACTGAGTATCGGTAGGTGGAGAGTTAGCAGAAACCACCTCTTCATCTGAATCTGGTTGAATAGTCATTTCGAGATTCTCTTTATCTGAATCGCTGTCATCGTTTCTCCATTTCAGTTTCTCTGGACAAACGTATTCAGGATTTGCCAGATGTCCGATCAATCTTTTCTCCTTTGGTGTAGGCTTTCCCTTGTATGTCAGCATGCGTCCCATCGTATTATCACTCATAACATCCAGCTTGACTATATCGTCTTCATTCTTCGGCAAGTCATGAATCTTCTCATCAATGATCATTTGCACAAATCTGGCGTACATCAAGTACTTGTGCTTGTTCTTGAATTCTACGTTCTCAATCATAAACTGCAGGACCATGGCTGAGAAATTGAACGGAACATTCAGTACTAGTGCGACGAGTGCACTTTGAAGGGTCTCCCGCATCTCGTCATGTCCCGCCTTTCTGGGACCCAAGCAGTGCTGTATGACGTGACACAGATACTTGTACTGAACACTGAAGCCAGACTTTATGATCACCCCCTTCTTTATATCACCGTCATAATGCATTCTTAATATCGCTCCTCTGACCTTATACAGATTCAGAATTGTTGGCAATTTCGCTTCATCCCCGAATCCAATGACTTCTCTAATGACTTTCTCGTCAACGATGATATCCTTCCCGAAAACTGTACTTTGAATCTGAACCTTGCCGTCTTGACGAACCGCCTTGGCATTGTTCTAGAATTCAGAGATATGAGAGAAGTAGAGCACTTTCTCGGTAGAAATAGCTTTGAAGATTCGAGAGCGCTTCAGAAATCTTATAATCCCGACGAACTTCGTGGAGTGCGCTGTTGTTTCGTCGAGAAAAGCACACATATTGTTCTTTGGACCGATGACAAGACCAGTGCTTTGAGAAGATGATGATTCAGCCATTTTCCTGTAAACAGAATTAAACACATAGATCGCAAAACAGTTAGAATAAAATTCAAGCGTTTTTAAAATTATCTGTCCAGGCCATTCGTACGAATGAACATTTCCATTCGCACGAATCATCATTGATCCGTGCGAATGAGTTAGTTACGAATTTGATTTTGTTCGTTCGTACGAATGACATAGCCATTCGCACGAATGGAAATCCTATTCGCACGAATGAAATTTCATTCGTGCGAATGAAGTTCATCGAAACCGTTTGAATTCCAGAAAACCTAGATTTTCAAAAACTCTGTTTTAAACCATGACACTTACATCAAAAGCTTCGCAATATCCCGATTAGTAAAACCCCTAACCCAAATTCCCGTTACAAACACATATAAATGGTCAATTTGATTCAAGTATTCTCGGGTTTAACTTTCAACGATTAAACAGGCAAATGGACGTTATACCTTTAGTGATATATATGATTATGATCGCAAGACACAATTACACAAGAAAATAAAACTCAAAAACTCCTTTTAACACTCTTGAAAATTTTGGTAAAATTCACTTTGTTCGGACGAATAAGTATGAGAGCGTGAATAGTCCAAACGAATGACAGAAGTATATATAGGCATCTCACGTTCGCACGAATGTGAAATACATAATTTTGTCTCGAACTTTGATTTCCCGCTGATTCGTGCGAAAGTCTTGTTCCTTCGTGCGAATGCACTTTTCTTTCGTACGAATGTCCCTGAACGATTTATAAACTTCTAGAATTTCACTTATCTTCAAAACTCAAACATTCAGCAAACGTTAAACACTTGAAAATTATCAATCCAACAAAATAAACGTTTATCTCAATTCAGATATCCTAACCAGACACATCATCAATGATTATGACTTTATGAATTAATCTCAGTTTCACCTTTAGAGCTCGAGTCACGACAAGTAACCTTAGGAACCAACAAAATTAAAATTAAAGAGAAACTAAAACTAAAATAAAAAATCTTTTTGTACTTTTCTGTTTTGAAGAATCAAATAACAATTAAATAAGAATAAGGAAATTTTCACTATAACAAACTACTGAAATAACAATTGACTAAACTGAAATTTTCACATTCTTTTTGCGTTTTTCGATTAAGGGATCAGACTGATACTGAAACATAGCATTGTCATTCAATTTTGTAGTAACGGTTAACATATCAGTTGACGATTATTGGTATATTTGTCCTCTTAAACTTAAACAAACATTCACTTGACACTTTTTCTTTCCAAAATGGTTATCTCGCTAAGATCTCCCAATATTTTGAACATAGAAAACAACACACAATTTGAATTTTTTTTAACAGTCATCAAATTTATATCATAATTAGATTTGCAAGTATGTTTGTGTATTTGTCCTCTTAACTTTTCAGCCTTTTCAAATCTATTTTCACAAACATTAGACGTAATATCATACTATCGATTTCGTATGTCAGTATTACATCAACTACACATGCAATAAGGGCCAGTGATTCTTGATCGTTGAAACAAAATATCACTCAGAGAATAAGCGCTTCTTCAATCTTTATTTGGAATAGCCGAGTTATGATCTTCTTTCGACCTTATAACTCTGTTCATCCATCAAGATATTTGTGAAGTCTTTAGGTACTTCATCACCCTTTATTTGGAAAGTATGATCTTCTTTCGACCTTATACTTCTGTTCATCCATCAAGGTATTTTTGAAGTGGTTTCTTATCTCTTATTGCGATATTATTATTTATTTATTTATTTATTTATTTATTTTTTTTTTTTCAAATATATAGATCAAAACATTCAAGAATGTTATTCCACAATCACTGGAGTGGCCCTTAATTGCAACAAAATATTACTGACATACTGTATTTATTTTCTGATATTACACCCAATATTTATTATTTTCGAATCAATCCAGCGAAAAGCCACAAACACTACAAAACAAAAGCTAATTAAAATATATTAAACATTTAATTTCGACCGCTTTGTGTTGTTTTCAGTGTTCTCAATTGTTATTGATCTCCAGATATCATTTAGACAGTCTTTGAGACATATCCATAAAGATTTAAATAAATTTGATATCTGCGACAACCATTTGAAAAATGATTAATTTTCGTCAAGTTTCAGTGAGATAAGTCTACCAATATATCCTGAAACATTACGTTCAGCATACTTTTGACAATTTACATGTTCAGTTTTAGCTCAGTATTTCCTCACTTCCCCCGTTTTTAATTTTTTTTTTTTTTTTTTTTTTTTTTTTTTTTAAACTAGCAATTTACTACTAACTACTAACTATTTCTCCCCCTAAAATGCTAAAAATAAAAATCTTTTTGTATTTTTGAATTTTATAAAAGTAAAAGAAGAAACGTAACTAAAAATAAAAGAACTAAAAAAATTAAACGTAGTATACAAAACGAGGACGGTTACTTGTCTGACTTTTCTTCCTCAGCGATTACATCGCTTTTCTTAACCACACCATTTTCTAACAGTAAAAACCCAAACCTAGACTTATCAAATGCTTTTGTAAAAATATCAGCTTTTTGAAACATCGTTTCGATATAAATTACGTCAATTAGATGTTTTTCAAAGCAATCACGTATAAAATGATATTTTACGCCTATGTGTTTGGTTTTAGGATGGTGTACGGGATTCACAGCTATGGCGGCAGAATTATCAACATAAATAGGAGTAGTAGAGATAGACAAACCGTAGTCACGCAATTGTTGCTGAATCCAGATAACCTGAGAACAACAGCTAGCAGCAGCTACGTATTCAGCTTCACAAGTGGACAATGCAACAGCGGTCTGTTTCTTGCACTGCCATGTTACCAGACGCGTTCCCAGAAACTGTCATCCTCCTGATGTTGATTTGCATCCTTTTTGCAACCTCCATAGTCTGAATCACTGAAAGCAGATAGCTCAAAATTGTCGTCATGAGGATACCAAAGACCTAAATCTGGAGTACCCTTCAAGTATTGCATAATCCGCTTCACTGATTGAAGATGAACAACTGTCGGTGCTGCTTGGTATCGGGAACACAAGCACACTGGAAACATGATATCTGGACGAGAGGCGGTGAGGTACATAAGAGAACCGATCATTGAGCGATAAAGAGACTGATCAATTTTCTCCCCCGTAGAGTCTGGTGATATCCCGTGATTCACCGATAGGGGAGTAGAGGCTGACTTTGTTTCTGACATTTCAAACCGTTTTAAAATGTCGCTGACATACTTTGTCTGATGAATAAAGATTCCCTCTGCCGTTTGATCAACTTGTAGCCCCAAAAAGAATTTAATCGGACCCATCGAACTCATTTCGAACTTGCTTGTCATCACCGTTTCAAACTCTTTACATAATTCTGGATTTGTAGAACCAAAAATAATGTCGTCCACATATACTTGCACCAACAGAATATCTTCACCTCTTTCCTTGATAAACAGCGTACAATCTATGACACCTCGACGAAAACCGTTGTCGGTCAGATGATTAGCAAGTGTCTCATACCAGGCGCGCGGTGCTTGATGCAGACCATAAAGTGCTTTATCGAGAATGTACACTTTATCCGGATGTATGGGGTCTACAAAGCCTGGTGGTTGATTAACGTACACTATCTCTCGAATATTCCCGTAAAGAAAAGCGCTCTTTACATCCATCTGATAGACAGTAAACTTCTTGTAGGATGCAAAGGCCAGAAAAATCCGAATCGCCTCTAATCTCGCAACCGGAGCGAACACTTCATTATAATCCAAATCAGGAATTTGTCGAAAACCCTGAACCACTAGTCTTGACTTGTTTCTGACAACTACACCCTGATCATCCCTTTTGCATCGATGACCCAGCGACAACCCAATGACTTGGCACCTTTTGGCTTAGCAACAAGCCTCCAGACACCCAGCTTCTTAAACTGTAGCAGTTCCTCTTGCATCGAGTTGATCCAATTGTCATCCATAAGAGCATCTTCAATGTTAGCTGGTTCAATCTGTGAAATAAAACAAGCATGAGCACAGTAAGTAACATCACCAGATTTAAACAAGTCAATATAAACATCGCTTTGAATCTCTCTTTTGGGTCGAGCTCCAGCCAAATATGTTTCATAATCATCAAGATTAGTCGATCTGCGAGCCCTTGATGATCGCCGGAGTTGACTTGCTGGTTCTTCAACGTTTAAATTTGGAGGAACCACAACGTTAGGACCCAAATTATTAATGTCGGGATCTTCAACTTCCTCTTCCTGCTCTTGAACATTTTCAGGATTTCCAATCGGCTCATTTACGTTAACTAAACCATCAAAATCTGAATCATCATCATTTACTTGACCATCTGCAGGATTATCTTGTGGACCAGGAGGAGTAGGAACTGTTGGAATCACTTGATCATGAGGAATAGTTTCTTCCAAAGCCTCTTGATGAGAGTAGTATCTTGCAATATCTTCATCGGAGAACTCAGGAAGATTAAATGATTCAAACAGAGAATCATAATCAAACATCCATGGATATCCTTTCGAAGGAATCGGTTTAGAGTACTTCTGAACATCCACCTCATACCATTCTTCAATAGCTTTAGTGGCCGGATTCCAAACTCTCTTGTTAGGAGTGCTGTATCCCAGAAATATCCCTTCCACAGCCTTTTCATCAAACTTTCCATCTTGTTTACGCTTGAGCATAGTACAACTCCAAAAGGGTTCCAAGTACTGCAAGTTAGGCTTTCTTTTTAGCAACAACTCATAACATGTTTTCCCATGACGTTTCACTACTAGCACTCGGTTTAAAGTGTAGCAAGCATTAGCTACTGCTTCATTCCAAAAACGTACTGGCAGTGTCGAATCAGCCAACATCGTTCTAGCTGCTTCAATCAACGTTCTGTTCTTTCTTTCTGCAACCCCGTTCATTTGTGGAGTATAGGCTGCACTGAATTGTTGTTGAATTCCTCGTTCCTTGCATAAATCCTCCATCCTCTGATTCTTGAATTCCGTACCGTTATCAGTTCTGAACCGTCGAACTTTTAATTTATACAGAGTCTCCAGTGAAGTAACCAGCAGCTTGATATTCTCGTACGTTTCAGATTTCTCTCGTAAAAACATGACCCAAGAGAATCGAGAATAGTCATCAGTCACCACCAAACAGTATTTATCCCCAGCAACACTTGAATACTTGATAGGGCCAAACAAATCCATGTGTAGAAGCTCAAGTGGAATATCAATGGTATGAAACTTCTTTACTTTATGAGACTTTTTGGACTGCTTTCCCTTCTTGCATGAAATACAAGTTTCTGGCAACTGAAATGTTTTCACATTAACTCCCATAACCAAATCTTTGTGCATCAGATGATTCATCTTTCTCAAGCTAAGGTGACCCATCCGTTTGTGCCACAATATTGATTCACTTTCAGTAGCTTTCGAGACAAAAGCTTGGTGTTCAGTCGAATTCACAGTAGTCTTCGACATATCGAGCACATACAAATCTCCAACTCGTGGTGATTGCATAATAATCAAGTGCTCTGGAATCACAAATTCTTTCTTCATAATGTAGCACTGGGTTTCGTCAAAGATCACCTTAAACTTCTTGTCGCAAACTTGAGAGACGGACAACAAGTTGTTGACCAATGCTTGAACATAGTTTACTTTATCAAAACTTAATTTGTCGTTTGCGACGGATCCCTGAGCAGAAATAAAACCTCCCTTATCACCAGCAAATGAAACATAGCCACCCTTAATTGATCTAACATTAGAAAGTAACTTCATATTCCCTGTCATGTGCCTAGACGCCCCACTATCAACAACCCAGGTATTCTTGATAGGATCATAGACGACCTGCACAACAAATTGAAATTATTAATACCCAAAGCAAACCCAAGCCTTAATAGCCTTGGGTTTGCCATCTTCACCTTGAAACTGTAAGTCAACCCATTTTCCATTGGAACCATCAGACACGTTAGAAGGTCTTTCATTCTTAGCTTTCCATGCACGTTTGACATAAACAGTTGGTGAAATTGGCCTTTTTTCAATTTGTTTAACAATGGGTTGCTGTTTGGATTTACCAGCAGGAAGCAACTCATTGTTTTGTTTAGGAGATAATGACCTATTGTTTGAGAATCGATTTCTATTTGGACTTGAAAAGCGATTTCCAGTGGACATTCTACTTTGGTCAACATTATTCCTAGGCCTTTGTTTCAAATTTGGACAATTATAGTTAACATGGCCTTTCTCCCCACAATCAAAACAAGTTCTCCATTCGTTAAGATTTTGAGAACTTTGCGTCATTCTCCGGTGGTGTGTATGAGGTTTGGAGAACATAGCATTTGGACGCATAAAGCCGTTATGTTGTTGAACATTTTGAGGCTTCTGGGGATTTGTTGGTGACTGTCTCCTATGAGGTGGTATGAATTTTGCCTTTTCTGATTCTTTTGACTCAGATGCGATTGATGATTCGCCGGTTTTGACAAATTTTGGTCCTTTAAATTCAGGTCGTTTCAAAATTCTAACTTGTTTAGGTTGACTCGAAGTTTTATTTGGAGCCTGATAACCTAAGCCTGTTTTGATGTGAGGTTTCCGACCCAAATTCATTTGATAAGGTAATTGACAACCCAAACCTGGACCCTTTTCTTCATCTTCTGAATCAGAAACCCAATCTTCAACTACAACGGTTTCTTTCAGTTTTTCGTTTACATTACTTTTAGTACTGACAGTAGGTGTTTGGACAGTTGGTGTTTGGACACTAGGGGTCTGAACAGCTGGGTCTGGTTGTTGAAGAATGAACTCAACATCCCCTTCCTCCTTTGGAGACTTAATCAGTGTGTTAAAGATAGGAGGTGGACAAGTTTTGTAGTCAACCCCTGGTTTCCCTTCCCCATTTTCAGGACGTTTTTCTTTCAAAATATGGTCCAAAAGATATGATGCGGATGAATAACTTCTAACTTGTTGATTTAAAGTTTCAAAACTAATTTTAACAGAAGCATTTTCACGTTTAAGAGCATCAATATCTTTTAAATATTTGTTGATCGAGTCCTGTTTGTTTAACAAAGCAATTTCCAAATCACTTACTTGTTTAGCCAAAAGCTTGTTCTTTTCTGAAAACAGTTTTTCATTTCCCTTAACAATTTTGTTTTTACGAAGTTCATCCACAAGATTGTTATTTTCTTGGCTAAGCTCATTTACTCGTTTATCTAAAACAAAACAGTTTGAACAGGAAGTTACTACAGTTTCAGATTGTACCTTTGATGACTCAGTAGTTCCTGCCATCATTGCGAACTCTCTTTTAGGCACTGGTGATTCTGATTCTGTTGAAGATTCTTCAGATGATTCTTCAGATGTAACAGACTCCTCCCCATCACTTTCTTCATTCAGATTCAAAATCTTTACGACATTTACTTCAGCATCAGATGGATTGGTTTCAATTTGAATTCCCCAATCCAAGCCTTCGTCAGATTGAAAAACTAAGGCCTTAACATCTGAATTCTCAGTACCAGTATAAGCATTTGTGCCAGTCGTCACCAAAGCTGTATTCTTGTTTGTCTCAGAAGCGTTTCTGTTCATATTCCTGTTTTGCTGATCTCTGAATGGATTCTGAACTGTTCTTGGCTGTTTTGGCTTTTCACAGTTTCTAGCAAAATGACCCTTCTGTCCACAGTTGTGACAAGTAATTGCTGACATGTCGAAGCCATACTTAGTTTCCTTGTTGGCTGAGTTACCAGTCTTTTTCACATACTCTTTAGCCCTCCTGACGAGATTAGCGAAGCCCCACATAATGTCGATTCGTTCCATCTCATCACGATCAATCTGCTCGTAATCCTCCCCAGTTAAGTGTACATTTCCAATTTTACCCTGCAACAGTTGGTCATAAGATCCAACTAAAGCACTCAGCATAGCCATATCTTCATTTACGCTCTCCACATTTCCTTTATGAAAATGCTCGACTTTCAAACTTGTAAACGCTGATTCTGAACTTGCTTGAGCTTGAGACTTCTGAACCGGAGTACTTTGACTTGAACTTGAGTGTGAACATCCCAAATGTCCTGTTTGATTTGAAGCGTTTGCAGAGAACGCTGTCTTCAGTGGAGCATGAGTAGGAGTGACTGAAGGTGGATCAGCATAAGTACAGTGAGGGATCTTGAGTGTGTCCCTTTCTTTGAGCACGAAACTTGTCATCCTGCTCCTTCTCTCTTAGCTTAGTAAAAAGATCAAAAGTTGTGCGAGCAAGATAGCCACTTTCCTTCAGCATTTCAATATACCCATTCCAGCTGTCTGGCAAAAGCATCAGCAAAACATTCTACTCTTTCTGCACCAGTTGTCTCTACCGAATATCCATTCATCTCACTAATCAGATGCTGAAAACGTATGATAAGGTTGAATAGGGACTCTCCATGTAAGCAGGTAAAATTGTCGAATTCCTTTTTCAGTGCTCTTCCCTTCATAGATTTCAACTTGTTGTTTCCTTCACAGTCTAACTCAAAAGCATCCCATAACTGCTTCGATAGCTTGTATGTCCTGTATTGATGAAACACAGATCTAGGAATAGCTTGACACAAATAAGAATAAGCCTTTTTCTCTATATCATAAAGCTTCCTTTGTTCCTCAGTATATCTATGAACGGCAATAGGGTCTCCATTTTCACTAACTGGTGCGTTATATCCATTTTGAATCATGTCCCACATTTTTGAATCCACTCCTTGGATGTGAATTTCGAATCGAGGTTTCCAGTGTGGATAATCTTCCATAGTGATGAGTTTTGGGACCTTGTTATGCTTCCAGTTTCAGCGTCATT
>CAJVGC010000582.1:10456780-10510648 GCA_910822075.1 Senecio squalidus
ATGACGTTTCACTACTAGCACTCGGTTTAAAGTGTAGCAAGCATTAGCTACTGCTTCATTCCAAAACCGTACTGGCAGTGTCGAATCAGCCAACATCGTTCTAGCTGCTTCAATCAACGTTCTGTTCTTTCTTTCTGCAACCCCGTTCATTTGTGGAGTATAGGCTGCACTGAATTGTTGTTGAATTCCTCGTTCCTTGCATAAATCCTCCATCCTCTGATTTTTGAATTCCGTACCGTTATCAGTTCTAAACCGTCGAACCTTTAACTTATACAGAGTTTCCAGTGAAGTAACCAGCAGCTTGATATTCTCGTACGTTTCAGATTTCTCTCGTAAAAACATGACCCAAGAGAATCGAGAATAATCATCAGTCACCACCAAACAGTATTTATCCCCAGCAACACTTGAATACTTGATAGGGCCAAACAAATCCATGTGTAGAAGCTCAAGTGGAATATCAATGGTATGAAACTTCTTTACTTTATGAGACTTTTTGGACTGCTTTCCCTTCTTGCATGAAATACACGTTTCCGGCAACTGAAATGTTTTCACATTAACTCCCAAAACCAAATCCTTGTGCATCAGATGATTCATCTTTCTCAAGCTAAGGTGGCCCATCCGTTTGTGCCACAATATTGATTCACTTTCAGTAGCTTTCGAGACAAAAGCTTGGTGTTCAGTCGAATTCACAGTAGTCTTCGACATATCGAGCACATACAAATCTCCAACTCGTGGTGATTGCATAATAATCAGGTGCTCTGGAATCACAAATTCTTTCTTCATAATGTAGCACTGGGTTTCGTCAAAGATCACCTTAAACTTCTTGTCGCAAACTTGAGAGACGGACAACAAGTTGTTGACCAATGCTTGAACATAATTCACTTTATCAAAACTTAATTTATCGTTTGCGACGGATCCCTGAGCAGAAATAAAACCTCCCTTATCACCAGCAAATGAAACATAGCCACCCTTAATTGATCTAACATTAGAAAGTAACTTCATATTCCCTGTCATGTGCCTAGACGCCCCACTATCAACAACCCAGGTATTCTTGATAGGATCATAGACGACCTGCACAACAAATTGAAATTATTAATACCCAAAGCAAACCCAAGCCTTAATAGCCTTGGGTTTGCCATCTTCACCTTGAAACTGTAAGTCAACCCATTTTCCATTGGAACCATCAGACACGTTTGAAGGTCTTTCATTCTTAGCTTTCCATGCACGTTTGACATAAACAGTTGGTGAAATTGGCCTTTTTTCAATTTGTTTAACAATAGGTTGCTGTTTGGATTTACCAGCAGGAAGCAACTCATTGTTTTGTTTAGGAGATAATGACCTATTGTTTGAGAATCGATTTCGATTTGGACTTGAAAAGCGATTTCCAGTGGACATTCTACTTTGGTCAACATTATTCCTAGGCCTTTGTTTCAAATTTGGACAATTATAATTAACATGGCCTTTCTCCCCACAATCAAAACAAGTTCTCCATTCGTTAAGATTTTGAGAACTTTGCGTCATTCTCCGGTGATGTGTATGAGGTTTGGAGAACATAGTATTTGGACGCATAAAGCCGTTATGTTGTTGAACATTTTGTGGCTTCTGGGGATTTGTTGGTGACTGTCTCCTATGAGGTGGTATGAATTTTGCTTGTTCTGATTCTTTTGACTCAAATGCGATTGATGATTCGCCGGTTTTGACAAATTTTGGTCCTTTAAATTCAGGTCGTTTCAAAATTCTAACTTGTTTAGGTTGACTTGAAGTTTTATTTGGAGCCTGATAACCTAAACCTGTTTTGATGTGAGGTTTGCGACCCAAATTCATTTGATAAGGTAATTGACAACCCAAACCTGGACCCTTTTCTTCATCTTCTGAATCAGAAACCCAATCTTCAACTACAACGGTTTCTTTCAGTTTTTCGTTTACATTACTTTTAGTACTGACAGTAGGTGTTTGGACAGGTGGTGTTTGGACACTAGGGGTCTGAACAGCTGGGTCAGGTTGTTGAAGAATGAACTCAACATCCCCTTCCTCCTTTGGAGACTTAATCAGTGTGTTAAAGATAGGAGGTGGACAAGTTTTGTAGTCAACCCCTGGTTTCCCTTCCCCATTTTCAGGACGTTTTTCTTTCAAAATATGGTCCAAAAGATATGATGCAGATGAATAACTTCTAACTTGTTGGTTTAAAGTTTCAAAACTAATTTTAACAGAAGCATTTTCACGTTTAAGAGCATCAATATCTTTTAAATATTTGTTGATTGAGTCCTGTTTGTTTAACAAGGCAATTTCCAAATCACTTACTTGTTTTGCCAAAAGTTTGTTCTTTTCTGAAAACAGTTTTTCATTTCCCTTAACAATTTTGTTTTTACGAAGTTCATCCACAAGATTGTTATTTTCTTGGCTAAGCTCATTTACTCGTTTATCTAAAACAAAACAGTTTGAACATGAAGTTACGACAGTTTCAGATTGTACCTTTGATGACTCAGTAGTTCCTGCCATCATTGCGAACTCTCCTTTAGGCACTGGTGATTCTGATTCTGTTGAAGATTCTTCAGATGATTCTTCAGATGTAACAGACTCCTCCCCATCACTTTCTTCATTCAGATTCAGAATCTTTACGACATTTACTTCAGCATCAGATGGATTGGTTTCAATTTGAATTCCCCAATCCAAGCCTTCGTCAGATTGAAAAACTAAGGCCTTAACATCTGAATTCTCAGTACCAGTATAAGCATTCGTGCCAGTCGTCACCAAAGCTGTATTCTTGTTTGTCTCAGGAGCGTTTCTGTTCATATTCCTATTTTGCTGATCTCTGAATGGATTCTGAACTGTTCTTGGCTGTTTTGGCTTTTCACAGTTTCTAGCAAAATGACCCTTATGTCCACAGTTGTGACAAGTAATTGCTGACATGTCGAAGCCATACTTAGTTTCCTTGTTGGCTCCGATTGAGTTACCAGTCTTTTTCACATATTCTTTAGCCCTCCTGACGAGATTAGCGAAGCCCCACATAATGTCGATTCGTTCCATCTCATCACGATCAATCTGCTCGTAATCCTCCCCAGTTAAGTGTACATTTCCAATTTTACCCTGCAACAGTTGGTCATAAGATCCAACTAAAGCACTCAGCATAGCCATATCTTCATTTACGCCCTCTACATTTCCTTTATGAAAATGCTCGACTTTCAAACTTGTAAACGCTGATTCTGAACTTGCTTGAGCTTGAGACTTCTGAACCGGAGTACTTTGACTTGAACCAGAGTGTGAACATCCCAAATGTCCTGTTTGATTTGAAGCGTTTGCAGAGAACGCTGTCTTCAGTGGAGCATGAGTAGGAGTGGTTGAAGGTGGATCAGCATAATACAGTGAGGGATCTTGAGTGTGTCCCTTTCTTTGAGCACGAAACTTGTCATCCTGCTCCTTCTCTCTTAACTTAGTAAAAAGATCATTCAAAGTTGTGCGAGCAAGATAGCCACTTTCCTTCAGCATTTCAATATACCCATTCCAGCTGTCTGGCAAAGCATCAGCAAAACATTCTACTCTTTCTGCACCAGTTGTCTCTACCGAATATCCATTCATCTCACTAATCAGATGCTGAAAACGTATGATAAGGTTGAATAGGGACTCTCCATGTAAGCAGGTAAAATTGTCGAATTCCTTTTTCAGTGCTCTTCCCTTCATAGATTTCAACTTGTTGTTTCCTTCACAGTCTAACTCAAAAGCATCCCATAACTGCTTCGATAGCTTGTATGTCCTGTATTGATGAAACACAGATCTAGGAATAGCTTGACACAAATAAGAATAAGCCTTTTTCTCTATATCATAAAGCTTCCTTTGTTCCTCAGTATATCTATGAACGGCAATAGGGTCTCCATTTTCACTAACTGGTGCGTTATATCCATTTTGAATCATGTCCCACATTTTTGAATCCACTCCTTGGATGTGAATTTCGAATCGAGGTTTCCAGTGTGGATAATCTTCCATAGTGATGAGTTTTGGGACCTTGTTAATGCTTCCAGTTTCAGCGTCATTGATTAGTATTTCAGACATCTTAGTGTTAGAACTTGCCATTGCGTATTCCATCTAAAATTTTAAAATTTGATTCTGTTTCAGGTTCGTGCGAATGGACTAACTGATACGTACGAATGAAGGACCTGATACGTACGAATGAATATGATTCGTACGAATGAGACAAGAAACCTAAGCTCTACACGAATGAGTGATTCGTACGGATGAGTAAACAGATTCGCACGAATGAGAGTTTGGTTCGTACGAAGGAAACCTATTCGTACGAAAGAACTAAACTTTAAACTTTTCAATCAAAAATTTGATTCGCACGGACGAATTCCTATTCGTGCGAATGAGACGTCTATTCGTACGGATGAAACCTGTCAAGAACTTGGTTCGTATGCGCCGTGAAATTTTAGGGTTTTGCTAAAAACTTGATCTACAGGTCGATTTTCTAAACCAAAACAATTTCTATTTGCCCAGATCTTAATCTAGATGACTTAGAAACGTTCTAAGACAATAAAAACAAGGTTTTTAACGTAAAATTCCAAATTCTAAGAAACAATCAAAAACGAAAAATCTTAAGAATCGCTAGAAGAACGTTGATTTCTACAACCAACGCTCTGATACCACTTTGTTGGGGTTGTATGGATCTTATAGTCAACGTTATATCGAAAAACCTAGCGGAAATAAGCTTACGATTATCTAGCGAATATGAAACCTTCGGAAACGGAATCTAACCAACGGTTGTTGATATGATCGGACCTAAGGAAGACTATTCGGATGATTGTTTAGACTTTACTAAACGTTTGGAACACTAAGAAAACCTGCAGCAACAATTCGGCACGAATGAAAACTTACAAAAACCTTAGCCGAATGCAGAAACCCTAGCTGGGTATATATAGGCCCAGCTATCCATTCGTACGAATGAGAATTCATTCGTACGGATGAGTTTCTATTCGTGCGAACCACATCTGGTTCGTACGAATGAAACCTTCATTCGCACGGATTCATCCTTATCCGTGCGAACGAGTTTGAATATCATTTAAACGTCACAAAACACATATTCGATTAATTCATAACGAATATTCAATACCGATATTCAATTACACAATACAAAGACTGATATAAAATGTTAGTTTACATATGAATCTAGTAACTACATAAATGCACCTACACAATATTAATCTCTCATCACATATCATATAAACAAAGAAAGAAAAAAACTACTGATTCAACCATATAAAGCGACCCATGAGCAAAAAAGATTATTCAATCTAGATCTAGACCATTCTTCACCTTGGGAGAACTACACTATCAACTTGAGAGAGATGTGATGAGAGTGTAGATAAAATATGGTCATTAACAAACTTTTTAAGTTGTTCTTTGGCCAATTAATAATAATATTCTAAGTTTACCAGTACTATAATATGTTACCATATTTAAACCTTTGTACATATATACAAAAAATACAGAACACTAAATTGAGTAAGTGCCAAGAAAACTTCAATCATTTGCGATGTTAGTCCCTATTTATAAAATTCCGAGTTAAGATTCGTCACAAAGTTAGATCAACGAACAACATGGAAAATGAATACTATATATGTGACTGATTCTTTTATTAGATTGCCATTTGCCCATTTGCAATGGTAGCTTATCGTGAAGTTTACAACACATTAGTAAGTTATGTATCGGTACAAAAGAGAACTATCTTGAGACTCTCTGAACTACCGTTATAAACTAGAACTTTGGCTTGGAGCCCAAGGTAACGCGACTTTCTATGCATATTAACAGCAAAGGACATAGGATACTCTATTAGACCACTAAAGACATGAATTAGCAAGTCAAAACTTTCTACTGTACGTAATTAACATCTTATTGAAAGCACCAACTGAGAAATGGGACTCAATACTTGGCATATATCTGAGTATGTGTGGCAGTAGACTCATGACCGGGGAATGTGGTTGGCCAAAGGTCGACAGAACACCACGGTTGGCCTCAATTTTTTGTTCCATTTTTTAAGTGTGTGAATATGTAAAAACTAATGTGTACACTAATTTGTAAAAGTAAATACGATTCCGCAGAATGTGAATCAAATGGAATATTTGTTAGTGTCTTTCCTATACAACTTGGCCCAATTCAAGCCCATTATAGCTATGAGAATCAAACTCATCCAGCCCAATTTAATAAAACCCATTAATATTAAATAACAACTTACCCCAAGTGCATAAAATTGGTGGGTTTTACTTGCACATGGTGCCGGATTCAAGATAAAAAAATAAAATTGAGGGGTATCCGAAATAATTTTTTCTATTTCATTAAACTTATCAAATTAACAAATAAAATCCGAAATGTTTTACACTTCAAACTTGTGTCGCTCGGCTTGGCTACCACTCCCTTCCATGTAGGTCCGCCAACGTAGGTACGTACGTGTCGAGTGAAGTAGACGGGGAAGGATGAATGGAAGCGGTGTAGTTAGGGATGGTATAGTAGGGAGGTCCCATAAGCATTGCAATGGGCCTTTAGCAGTGCAGGGGGACCAAATTGTGGTACCACAAGGATGATAGAGATACGAGATAGCGAGATATATATATATATATATATATATATATGTTTAATTACACAGTAAGAAGTTAACATAAGGTTTAATAAATGTTAGTATTCATATATAAGCTTGTTACAGTAATAATGAAAAATCAGAATTCAAAACATAGTCCCCCCATACAAAAAAGAAAGTACCAAGACAGCCCATCATATTATAATGCTCCAAACCTCAAAACCATAAAAACCATCCCACAACATTCATGACAACTCATATTTCTAGAATGGGGACCTTTTCCTAGCTTATACTTATCTTACTACTTAATTATTAGAGTACTTAAATTAATCTTGTACATTAAACAAACAAATAAACCAGATATATCCATGTCGTCGTCGGTAACTATACTTCGGACTTCATGACTAAAAGACTTGATACGTATGGTTATCTTACTTAGCCTATTTAATGCACGGAGATGCTAACCTCATAATTGTATGTATGTTAGTATAGTTACAGTGGTCTATGTAAAATCGTAACTAAGTCATGCTAATGTGTTGGAAAAGACTTGCGTTTTTCAATATAATGTAATGTTTCGTTTTGGAAATAATCGATAGTTTTTGGCCATTTCCAAATTCCATACATTATAGAGAAAAGGTAACAACTTAACTCTCACTTTTGGAACAACTGTTATTTATAGAGAGATTCTGTACAAATAGTGAATTTAATATAAAAATGATTTCACCAATAATGAGGTCAAAAACTACTTTGGTTGGATATTCTGTTGGAAAGGGGACAAGTTCTAACAGACAAATGCAACAATAGTTTAAATCATTTCTAGTTATTTTATTGTTACTAAATATATTAACATGTAGGAAAATCTCATTTTACACCATAGTGTAAAGAGGAAAATTCCAATAAATCAAAGAATATCAATAAAGCAAAATTCATCAAATTACTTTACAGAAGCCATCTATTATGCTATGTCATATTCTTGTCCAAGATTAATGATACGAATACGTAGCGAAATAACTAAATAAGATAGAGTATTATCGAATTAGACCTATAATTTAACCAACAAGTGTTAACACAATCATGACCTATTGAATTGTTAACGTTTCAAGCTTAGAAAACGCGTTCTAATATCGAAACAAAGACGAATTGTAACAACAACTCAAAGAAAATGTGAAAACCTTGAATTAATAATTAAAAACTGAGTTACAATAATAAAATACATCCCTGTTTATAGGGTAAACAAAAGAAACCTAAAATACGAAAAAGGAACATAAAAAACATAAAAAACATAAAAATTCGGTTTTTGGCCGACTTCAGATACTGCGTCGCAGTGACAAGCCACTATTTCGCAGCAGGTTGAATTCTAAATCTTTCGTTGCCGAAAAACAGTCATTGCGTCACAATCTTTAGGATTTTTCTTCTACTGCGTCGCAGTTAGACGGTTGCGTCCCCGTTACTAGTCAAGCGACATTTTTCTTCTATTGCGTCACAGTTACTGGTTAGGAGGCATTTTGCAGTTTGTTGTTCTCCCGAATGCTCGTTAGTGATCAAGCAAACCCCTTTAGCCATAGTTCCTTCGTAAGCTTCACTCTCAATCATTAACACCACATCTTGATCCCTTGAAACCGTATCAATTAATTTCAACATACTAGCAAGACTTTAAAACTTTGCTAAGAAAATAAGTGAATTTAACTAATATGTTACTTCAATTCATCCTATCCATGAAATATGGATATAATCAACATGCTAGGATTAGTAAGGATTAATTAAAGTGTTTCTTTTATGGTATAATATAAAGAATTTTGCGATTATCACTAAATATGGAATATGTTCATTATAAAAATTGAAGATATAAGTTCATTTAATAGCTTTCCTACAATTGAGTTAAGTTTAACCATTGCACTAAAGGCAATAGTAAGCAAAAATCTAATATAAAATCTAAACCTTCATTAGTTCTTATGTATTATGCATATAGTTTTGTTCATTGGATCTTATCACTTATGTATATACTTACTATTTTCATTAAAGTATACCATTATTTGTACGTAAATTGTATGATCGATATCGTGACACATAATCTCATAATGGTGGTTGAATGATTTACATTTGAGACTCAAATGAGATCTAATGTTCGATTCCCACACTATTCAGTTCTTTGGGGGTTGGCAAACAGTAACCATGATGTGTATGAAATTAGGATAATATAGCCATTGAATTGAAATGTTACATTAATATAGCCATTGAATTGAAATGTTACATTCTTTAAAAGAAATCAAGACATTCGTGTTTATATTGTATTGGATTATCGACTTCAACAATCCTAACGAAACTCGCGTAATACAAGATACTTCTCTGTGATTGTGGTATTGAATAAGAAAGAAGAAAAAAAAAAGTGAAAATTGAGAATGTTTAGACTAATCTTATTATTGAAAAGAAAAATTGGCACAAGGACTAAGCCTCACTCACATTTATTAATAGGTTCGAAAGTAAATACTAGATAGAGTTAGATTATGAAAATAACCTCTTAATACCCTTCTAATCTAGCATTTTCATGCAAAGCAACTACCTTACTTAGGCTAATACAATAAAAATAAGGATAAATGTTAGCTACATCATAATGTAACCAACCCCCTGCATTTTGGAGATAAAAAAAACTCTGACTTAAATGCTTATAAACTTAATTATTTAATACTTTCTTTTTATTCCAAAGAAAACAAAGTAAAATTACATTGATAATGTAGCTATATTAGCTACATGCTAATGTAGCCAAGTTATGCCTTTAAAATAAAACATAAACATAACATAATATAAATAAGTAATACTTCCATAATCTTTATCCTAATAATATTAATAATATGACCATGGTCGGCCTGAAGCATCTGCGAGATGTCTGACGACACATGATCCAATGTCTAAAGGGACCTATTATTTTTTACAATATTCATATATACATATATAGGTTTAGGTGTTCAACAGTAAATATTGTGAACCCAAGGAAAAAAATAGTTTAAGTTAAATAACTTAACAATAGGAGGCCTTTTATAAAAGAAATGTTATATATAGCTCTTTTTGTAGTATTTTCGTTGCTCGTACATGGCATTCGAAATATCGGAACCGGCCCCAAATAGGATAACATATTGAGTACCACATAGGCGATTTAGGGTTTGTTTGTTTTTCTTATTCATTAAGTCACATTTGGACATAATGTTTGTTTTGATACATGATTGTATCAGTTAAGCTCGTATTTCCTAGATTAAGTTATAAACAAACGGACTTCTCAAGACTTACTGTATTATGTCATATTCATATTAAGTCAATTAAGTACAATCAAACACTACCTTAGCCGACTTTACGGGGAATACAAAAACAGACAAGAAAGAAACCCTGACTTAATTTCAGCGGTCATTACTTTTGATCTAAATAGAGTTACAAGACTAACATACAACTTTTGACAAAGAGGAATCAAGAAGTTACCAATAAATTAAATAAATTTGGTGGTTGTGTTTTATTATGATATAGATATAGATCACTAGCTACACATATATATCTAGGTATATAAATGTTAGATGCATACAGCAGTCATATATATATTGTCAAAATCCCATCCAGGTGAGGGGATGTAGGGCCAGATAGACATCCTATCATACAACAATTGTGGATCAATGAAATTGGATTAATTAGTACTAGTACATTAAACATGCTAAGGCCTAAAGAGGGGTTTTGTAGGAGAAGCCCTTTTTGTAGGACAAGTAACTATCAAACATACATTTTGTTATAATTGCTTTTGCTGCTGCAGCTGGCCCTAGACTTGTTTTATGGGATCTGCTGCTCGGCCACACTGTCATTGTTTCTGCTGTCAATTATTCATTCGGCTGAATGTATTAATTTCAAACACTTGTCACTCGACCCCATTCCGCCCTTCTTCTTCCTTGATCAAATACTTGTGGCTTAATGTTTTCTACTTCATCTTCACACATTTATATATATATATATATATATACACGCATATTTGCATTCGGGATGGAGTTAAAAACACATCGACAAACTTCAAACCAATACGGCAAGATAAAAGTTGTATCAATCTATTTTTGAACGACAAGTTGTATTAACAACTAGCAAAAAGTTAGATAAAAGGAAGAGCTATTATAATCTTTTGATTAGAATTGAATTTGGATGGACGAAGTAATAGTGTATGAGTTTATCATGACCTGTGATTCCATTTCGATTTAGAGGTTTTTTTCGTAACGCTCAATTTCGACATGATTCTTGATAATTTGTAAGACTTCTCCAAAAGAAAAAGAAAAAAAAAAGGATCTATTGTAATAAGTTTAGGCCAATTGAAAGGGAAAGGAGAGTCATTAATTAAAAAACCTATGTAGAATGTGTTAATTAAATGTAGGTAGGATGGGGACTAATGATTTCAGCTTTTAGCGAACATAAATCTGATGACATTAGGCTTATCTTCCATCATATTTGTACCTGACTCAATTACTAGGTTGCTATCATGTTTTTTAGTGTTCCTTCAATGTTCCTTCTTCATTTCTTCTATCATTTAATTGATATCTTAACCTACCATTGTTTTGGGTCTTAATGTAATAATATTCAATCTATAATCTATAATTTATGTATCTAACTTTAATCATATATTTTCGACGCATTAAAGTTCATGATTAAAGTTACTAGTAATTTCATTGGTAGACTCAAAGGAAGGTACACATTGTGCTTATAGTCAGATGAAGAATGGATATAACTATATAAGAAGTACACTTCCTCAAAGCGAATGTAAATTCGGGTAATCAAATTTAAGTCCTAAATGATATCGAGTTTTCGATTTAAATATAAGTTTTGATAACAACAACTATGTATTAAGGCATGCAAGAAGCTAAAACAAAGCAATTAAATAGAGAAGGATAAAGAGAAACTTGGCTTCTTGACGGAGGAAATGACCTAGTTTCAATAACGCCAAATAATCTATAAGACGGAATGCACCACCACATCGAAGCACCTATTGTAATCTTTGGTAGCTATACATTCACTATAATGTTAAAAGGGACTTTGATTGATAGAAGGTCAGAGAGTTGTTTTTTTAAGGCAATAAATTTAATTGAAAAACGGCTAACTAGCAAGACTCTAGAGAGCATAACAAATACAATGAAATTAAAATTAAGGGAAAGACATGAGTCGACCCATCGATATAAATCTTGGGCAATTCGACACTCCAAGAAAAGATGGTTTATATTTCCTGGTCATCATCACAAACCAGCCAACAAACGGAATTTAAATCATCCCCAATTTATAACTTCAACATCGAAACCAAACTCTTACAAATTCAAAACTTTTAAAATCTATAGCTAGGAAAACACGATAATGTTTGTATTTTTTTGAAACTAATAATTAGGTGAACATTGTTTATGCATTATGTGTGTGATATGATTGTTAATTTGTTATGATCCCTATCTAGCCCAATAAATACTACTTACGAATTGTCTTCAAAATGATTTGGTAAGACATTTTGCAAGTCTCGTTAGAGGGATGAATTTGAACCTCTCTAGGCACGAGAATAGAAGTTATGCCCCGTGTATTGTAGCCAACATCGCTTGCTTTTGGCAAATACTCTAAAACATGATCCTTTTATATACAATTTACGGACACAACCAATGTGCGACTTTGATACACATCCAATTAACAATCCGATAAGAAAGAAAAAAAACAGAAGAATAGAAGCTTCATGTGGGAAAACGAAGTGGCTACTATGCAACTTCGTATATCCATTCCAAATTTAATTTGACATTTGAATTTGACTACTTACACATCCATGACCCACATCCAGCCTAATTTTAAAGAACTTTCGGTCTTTATATATATATTTTTTAAGTGTTAAGTACTTAACATATAATTCAACAATGGGCATTCATTGATATATATTGAATGAAATAAATTCTCTCGTGTTGAAATAAATATGGTACGTCATTTATTTTATTTTATATTTTTGGAAATCACATTTTTTTTATTAATCAGTCACTAAGAAGTATATAAAACATACACCAACATTAGACTACACGATGAAATTAACACTAATGTCATTTAAAGTATTTCGGGCGTGTTTAACGTACATATGAACTTCTGAGGATTTAAGTTTATCGTTTTCTATAAACAAATTCATAAGTCTTGTTTGCTTGACATAGTTATCATAAAATAACCTCTTTAAAGTGAAAAGGGGATTTTGGATTATGATAAACAAAATTACATACATACATAGTACATTAATAAAATATTTAGTTTTATATATCTTTTTATGTCTTTTTGCATATATATAAGTTTCAATATATTTTATCAAACATATTTATATACAAGCTCCAACTATAACCATGAATTCTAACTCCACCTTTAGATTGTCTAATCTTTATATTCCTTAAGTTCTTCGTACTAATCTTTTTAATAAGAAGTTTTTAAAATCCATACACACACAAAAATATAAGAACTACATCTTTTATAATCTGTTCAATAAGAATTAAATAATTTGTTAAAGATAAAAAGAATTAAATCCCAAGTTTAGATTTAGGGCTAATGGCTTCTGATACCTTAATTAAACAAACATGATCCATTCTTTCCTTTTTTAAACATATATTTATTTTGGTAAGTTTTAGACTAATATATTACTCCCTCCGTCTCAAATTAATAATCCACTATCAATTTTCAAAGTCAATCTCTTTTAACTTTAACCTTAAATATTTTTGTTTGTATTTTATAATAGATGATGAAACTTATACCAATGAAATATACATTTAAAACCCAATTCATTCATATATTAAACATCAAATATTATAAAGCACAAAAAATAATAGTCAAAGTTAAAGTTGCGAGAAAAAGACCTCAAAATCTGACTGTGGACAATTAATTTGGGACGGAGGGAGTATTGAATAATACATCTCATCTTTCTATGAAATTTTTGAATTTAAAACTTACTCAATATTATATTAATTAAGCAGCACACCCAACTAACCTAACCAGCCAAAAGAGGCTAGTCTACTATTATTCCAACTCTAACCTTATTTTAATAAAATAGGCACGCTGTTGGGAAGTTGGTAGCAACTAGGCTCTCACATTTTTAAACATATTACTATTACTCCTCACATTATTTGTTTGGCAAAAAACATATAAATACTATAAGTAACAAACAATATAATATTATTTTAAGGTACCTTACTTTAAACATCTGAATTTAAGACAAATAAGGTGTAAGATGTGTTAATGATGTTAGAGCACTCGGAGTGATAATGAGTGACAATGAGGTTGTGGTAGGTTGTGGGGAAAAAGGTGATGACGTGGCAGTGAGAATGAGAGTTGTGAGTTGTTATGATAGGGAGGGTTGTGGTAGGTTGTGGTGGGTTGTGGGATTATTTTATTATTTTTTTATTTTTCTTAAAAGATTTAAATAAAATAAATAATACATTTATTAAAATAAAAATAGAATACAATAATTAAAAAAAACACACAATACATTAATTAAAAAAAAATTACAATACAATAATAAAAATAAAAATACAATACAATAATTAAAAAAAAAACACAATACAATAATAAAAAAAAAAATTACAATACAATAATTAAAAAAATCTAACGTCCTCGATAGTTCTCCGGAAGTGTCCAAATGTGGGCTACGAGATCCTCCCGGAGTGCGTGGTGTGTGGGCCTGTCTCTAACCTCTCGGTTAATCCGGATACGTTCGTTGATTCTATCGTGAAAAGATCTCTGATTGGGTGCCGGAGGAGCATACCATTCATCGGCATCGCATATCGACCGTCCGTTGTCTTCAACGATCATGTTGTGTAATATAATAGCCCCATACATAACTCTTCTAAGTTTGTTCATCTTGTAAAATCTAGCGGCGTGTCTTATAATACCCCAACGACCTTGAAGAACACCGAATGCCCGTTCGATATCCTTTCTCGCACTCTCTTGATAACGTTTGAATTTGCGGCGAGGTTCTTCAAATGGGTGCGAGTAAGCTTTAACAAATGTCGACCACTCCGGATATATACCGTCTGCAAGGTAGTATCCTTTATTGTACTGGTTGCCGTTGACGGTGAATGTGTAGTCCGGGGATGAGTCGTTGAGCATATCATGAAACAACGGCGATTGTTTAAGCACGTTGATGTCGTTGTTCGACCCGGCGACACCGAAGTAAGCATGCCATATCCATAGATCGTACGAGGCAACGGCTTCCAACATAACCGTTGGATAACCATGGTCACCTCGTGTGTATTGCCCCTTGTATGCATTTGGACATTGATCCCATTTCCAATGCATACAGTCTATGCTACCAAGCATACCCGGAAAACCGTGAACCTCAGTGTGTTTTTGATATAGACGATTAACATCGTCTTGTGTGGGGGCTCTTAGATAAACGTTTGTGTATAGATGGATTACACATTTTAAAAAATTATCTAAGGATTCGGTTGAAGTTCTTTCAGACATTTGTAAATATTCGTCGAAGGCGTCCGGAGTAATCCCATACGCCATCATACGAATAGCGGACGTGCATTTATGCAAACAACTAAAACCCATTTTACCCGTTGCATCGGGGCGTTGTGTGAAATATTTAAAATAGTCGGGTATAGGTTCTACAGAGTAATTAGAAATACCTTCGACTATTCGGAGGAAAAGAGGCCTTCTCATACGAAACCGTCTACGGAAATATTCGTCCGGGTATACGCTTTCGCCGGAGAAGTAATGTCGTACCACGTTTGCGTTAGCTTCGGCGCGATCGCGCTTGATAAATCGCCTTTTCTTGTTCACCCTACGCCGAGAACTTGTAGCCTCGTTTTCTTCCATCTCCAACATTTGTACCGACATGGCTAGAACTTGTAACAATTCGGAGTCGGAAGATGATGACGAATCCGCAACATCGTGCTCGGTTGAAGAATTCGAACTCATATTTTCTAATATGGTTTAGAGGATGAATATTGAGAAAGAAAGAGATTGAGAATTGGTGTGAATTTTGGGTTAGATTATGGGGGTATTTATAGGTGAATTTGGAAAGAAAAAAAAAAAAAAAAAATATATATATTATATATATATCTAACGGATATATATATATACGTTAGGAAAAAAACAAAAAAAAAAAAGAAAAGTATTCGAAAACGCCAGTTGTGGGCAAAACGAAGGCCTCACAACGAGCCCACAACGACGGGCAACGGTATGATAACGAGGCATAAGCCTCGTTGTGAGTTGAGAATTCAGCGAGAACGGGGCAAACTTTTACCCACTCCGTGTGCTCTTATAGGATTAATTTGTAGGATAATCCTGAATTGTTCGACCACATACCCTTTACATATACCGTATACAAATAATGAACGATTGGTGTAAAGATTTATAAAAAAGTGAGATCGAACTCCATACCTTTATTCTAAATAGTCATCAACTCTATACGAAACCATACTAAAGCGTTTATGGTGAGTAATAATATAGGCCAATCAGGTTCTGCCTGGTTGGTAAAGGGTTTTTCCTAGACTCTCCAGAGGGTTTCCTCTTTGGTGGACATTGGGGTGGCTGGTAATGGTGGCACGATGATACTCCATTACTGGTCCGCAAAAGTTGCCGTTTCAAAAAAAAAAAAAAAAGAGTAATAATATAGGACCATAATCTTTTTCAATTAATTAAAGATTATAAGTCATAAGCTATAGGATTAATAAAGATTATAGGGTGGCATGATATTAAATAGTTAGGTAAATACAGCTAGCTAGGCTACATATGGACCAAAAAAGGTTATTAGCAGCATGCACACATGAGACCAAATAAATGACAGGCAACAAAGCAAGTAGACCGCACTTCTAAAACTAGGGATTACATATATGCCTCCATTTATCACCTTTTTTATTAAAAATATAATTTACTACATTTTATTAAAAGAAAATAACTATAGATATTTTAAAACTAAATAAATAAATAAAGAGGAGCTTGAATTAATGGAATGTGAAAGCAGGGAGGACAGAAAACATGAATGCTGCAGCAATCAGGTTGCTTTTGATTTTATGAAGAAAAATCCAAATGTCGTTATGGTTGTCTGATCATCACCCTGCATGGATTGCTGCCATTGCTACTCACCCTACCTTCTTGTTCGTAAGGAATTTCAACTAAATATATAGTTTTGGATATTGTATGTACTTAGTACTTTCTCATTAATATCCACTTTTGCTTTTTACAACACCACTAATATATATATATATATATATATATATATATATATATATATATATATATATATATATAACTCACTTTACAATTCACATACTTAACTATTGAGTAAAATAGATTTTTGTTCTAGTAGTTATAGGGTCAAATTGTAAGCTTAGATTTTCACATTCGGAAGTACTCTTACGATACTAGTAGAGAATTTGAGTTCAGTTTTTATAACGATCGAATTAAAATGATAAAAATGTTCCCGTAATAAGTGAAATGAAAGACACACACATTTATATTTTAGTACACTTTTGAAACACGGAATGTGTGCATTTTTTCTTCTTCTAAAAGCACAGGTATGAGAATTTTAATTTATTCTTAATTATTTATCTCGGTAACTTATGTGAAAACAAATCTTATAAACTCAAGGTATATCAATAAGTTACATAACGGAAAACCCTAATAACCATAACTCCTAGAACTGCGGTTAACATGTTTTAGGGTTTTAGTGACTTGCATGTAAATATATAAGCCCTTTCTGCTTATAAAATCAAATTACTTAACACCTTAATAAACATTGTTATAGTTATATATAGATCTTGTCTATATCTATATGTGTATTTAGGGGTGTAAACGAGACGAGACAACTCGCGAATTACTCGAGATCGATTCGTAAATTATTTGAAATCGACTCGATTTAAACGAGTCGAGCTCGAGCTCGAGTTACTCGAGAAAATTTTCGAGTCGAGTTCGAGCTTAAAGATACTCAGCTCGTGAGGCTCGCGAGCCTTATCGAGGTTATTTTAAATTATACTTTTACCCTTTTAAATATATATTATATAAGTATTATGTATATAAAGCTTGTCGAGTCGAGTTTATATAACAAATATTTACCGAGCTCGATTTTGAAATATATAACCAATCGAGCTCGAGTTTTAGTAACCGAGTCAAACTCGAGCCTAAAAATTAAAGATCGGTGGAGTTCAAATCAAATTTTGAACCCAAATTTTAGTAATCAAGTAAAGCTCAAATTTAACAATACTCAACTCGAGTCGGCTCAATTACATTCATACGTGTATTATATGAAAAATGGCTGTTTAAATCCACCAGCGGCTTTTTGCTTGAATAGTAAGTAGTGCCACCACCTAATGCCTAGACCTACTAAGCCTATGCTAGATGCTTTCTCTCTTTAAACTAGAATGGGCCCCAGCTCATGCCTCTTACATACTCATCATCTTGGTTGTCCCCCTCATGTACCTTTCCCTGGTTACCCAACTATATAAAAATTTGGCCCCTATGTATACCTAACTAATCTCTTTATGGTTCCTTTCAAATACTTATAAACAAAAGAAGTGATTTTTATTTATATTTCTATTTTATTATCACAAATATAGGGATGACAATGAATATTTAATTTGATAGATATCTTTCCGATTCGATTTATCTGTGGTGAATATATATATGGATTAATAGATATGGATATAAATATGAATGTTGTAAATATTTAGTGGATCTAATATAGATGACGGTTTTCTATCCATTGATAATCCGTTTACCACCCAAAATAACTCTATGCATAATTATTAAAAATGGCTTTAACTTATATTACTTATTTATCAAAATTAACCCTTCAATATGAAACATACATCAATTTATTATAAATGAGTTTCATTTATTGTATTGTATTTGTACTAGTATAACACCCGCACGATGATGCGTGGAGGAAAAAATAATACAAAAAGATTACATTGAGACAATAATTTTGGATAAATTTCATTCGTTTTGTGATATATACATTTTATATATTATATCAGCTATTTGGACCATAAAAATAGTAATTAGATTTTTCATCGTTTTCTAGTTCTATTTTTCTTTTTAAGTTTAAAATATTATTGTGTTTAGGATTAAATGTATTTTTTTCTTCATAATTGACTAAAACCAAAAAAAAAAAAAAAAATGCTAGCAAATTAACCTAAATAAATTGTTAATAATTAAATGAGGAGCAATTATGTCTTTTTCTTGTTAATTTTCAACATTAAAGTTTATGGGTTAAATACTTTATAGATAGTATATATATATATATATATATATATATATATATATATATATATATATATATATATATATATATATATATATATATATATATATATATATATATATATATATATATATAGGGGTTGGTTCTTGTAAAACAAACATTAATGTAAAATAAGTAAAAGAAAAATTAAAAAAAAAAAATAATAACGTTAGGTATTTTGGATTATCGTTCATTTTAACCATATCTCAAATTTTAATAAACGAAGTTTTGTTGTACATCATAAAATGAGTAGTTTTACCGTTGTGCTTCAAATTTGAATATTTACTGCAAAAAACAAAGAATTTGATGCACAGTCCCTAAACAACATATATTTTGATGTATATCAAAACTTGCTTTTTTAAAGTTTGTTATAATTGAATAAATAAACATAATACAAAATTACACATATAATAAATTATTTTTTTATATTTTTTACTTATTTTACTTTAAGTTTTGGTTTATAAGAACCTCTCCCTATATATATATATATATATATATATATATATATATATATATGATAAATTTTATGTTTCAACTCTATTTTTAAGCTAATATTTTTCTGAAACAAACTTTATAATGATATCCAATGGATATTCATTTACATGCATAATCCAGTGGATATGGATATGGACGGATAATTTTTTTTTAATGGATATGAATGACGAAAATATAAATGGATATGGATATGGATATGGCTCCACCCGATCCATATCCAATTCATTGTCATCCTTAAATATTAAGATGTCTACTAACTAAAAAACAAATGAAGATACAAATATATGGAGAAGAGAATCAACATAACATTTTGAAACATTTCACTTTTCTACATCAAACAACTTTATACAAAGGTGCAAATTAAACGAAAGATTTTTGAATAGCTAGCATATTAGAAAATGACGCATCCATATTGATCTTTGTACTTTAGTGGTAACTTTAAAATTTGAACGATATTATTCCTTGTGGCCATGAGTGTAACGTATGAGCCGGACGTGTATGCAGATCAAGCAGACGGAATTGATGAAAGCTAGCACGGGACAATTGTTGTGGACCAAATTTGTTTGGGATGTCTTCCATAATGCACTTGCAAACAAATTCATTGTGTATAGTTATCATTTTAAAGGTAGAAAACAATTGATGGAATTCAGAGATAGTATATAGCCTTTAACCAAGAGATAATGTTGATTTTAATTACGCGAAGGGAGTTAGTAGTGTCAATGTGTCATTGAATTGAGAAGATTGATATAGTAGGGCTTTGGTATATGTTTGAGGAGGGTTTGGAAGTAATTATGAGTGCTTTCTATTTACTTTGCTTGTGGGGAGATCGTATCAAACAATGTATTAGCAATTGTGGTCGAATGAACATATCTGCAATGTGCTTCAAGTAGATTATTAATGAGATACTTTCTAATATTCAAAGAAAATAAGTTTGTCCACATTTCCTTCGTTTTGAAGTCATGTACACACACAAACACATACTCTCTTCGTTGAGATGTCAAATCATATAGTTTTGGGTCATGTTTACACATGAGGAATGTATGTTTAATAATATCGTGTGTTTTATTTGGTTGATCTATACACTTAAGAAAAATAACACGACACATGCTCGTTTGGCATCTCTTGCTAAACATTGATCATGTTTTCTTGTCTAGGTAGGACTAGCTATATATGTCGTTCTATTGTAATATCTGTACTTGCCCCTTGTATCGATCCCTTTCCCTCTTATTTATTCATTGAAGATTAATTGGTCCAGAAAATTTGTACAAATAAATTTAATATTTGAACTAAAATTTGTTATGCAAGTAGCTAGTTGGAAAAATAATAAAACAGGAAAAGGTAGAAATCGATATTAAACAATTGGTCTAAACCACTTTCCCTTCTTGAACTCACACATTTGTGCAACTTTTGATAAAAGTTAAAGATCCCTAAAAATGATTCACTTAAGATATAGTGAAACTCTTCAAAACATGTTTAACACAAATACGATAATTAACGGTATGTTCGTTTTCAAATTTTCAAGAGTTAATTACTTACTCACTTCTACATATTTTTTCAGATTAATTCATATTCATATATCTTATAGAAGTGTTGAAATTATATGTGAAGAAGTGGAGAGTCGTGGAAAATGGTGCAAGTGACAAATTACTTCTACACCTTCACATTTTAAATGTAGTGAAACTCATTAAAAGTCTATCCTTAAAAGCATGTAAAGGTTACCCAATCTTTACACTTTAACTTAAATACATGACAAATTACCCAAGTCTCTAGACTTTTATTCAAAACTAGGAGAATATTAAGTATGCCCATACTATGAAAAACATGAGATAGATTGACTACATATTTTAAAAGTGCATAAATAAGTACGCTAAAAATAAGTGGTTGCTTAAAAATAAATACTTATTATATTATAAAAGAAAGGTTAAAACACAATTTCATGGAAAAAAAGTTAAAAGTATATTTGCGTTTTAAAATATGTAATATGCAATACGCACCTAAGAAAATGCAATTCTCGGTAGACCCTTAATCTACAAATATTTGAACTTTGAAGTATTTTTACTCACATACAAGGGTATAAATTTTTTAATTATTCTTTCACATTTACAATTTTTTTTTAGAAAGAACAGATTTATTCTAGTGGTTTTGCTTTATAGCCGCGGCATATTTATTTGTTAATGAAACACTAATGATGAGATATATGGTACAAGAAAAAAATATAACGAGGAAGTTAATAATAGTTTAGAGAATGCTAAATTAGGATTGACAAATAAATCATCCTAATTAAAATCACATTTACTTCTCTTGCTATATATCCAAGTGTAATACACCAATTTCAACGTGGATAATGTTATACTAAAATACAGATCAAGTACTAAAACATAATTACTCGTGTTAGGATGAAACATGAAAATGCAAACCAACAAATATACTTCGATTTGATGTACATGAAACGCTAACCACAAATATTTATAACTTTAAATCCTAACTAAGTTAACAGGGTTGGGTCCTATACAACATAAAGTTTCAAATTCGAACACATTCATATCCTTAATTCATCTCGAAACTAATTGCGAAGAATATGTTCAAGCATGAAGTAGATAAATGTAATATTCAAAAGATCTTAAGATAGAGAAGATATTGTCTAATTAGTGTTTCACATCTTCAATTCATTCTACACCTTCCTAATATGTATATGTGTATGCATATATGGATTTAGTTCGAAATATGATTAATAGGCGAAAAAACATCTATTTAAAACTTGGAGATATACACGTAACAAGCAAATCTAGACACAATTCATAATCAAAGAGAAAAATGTCTAATTAATGTTTCAAAATTGTATGAATTATGTTATAAGCTATGTATCATTCCTCATGCATGTAATTACGTTATAATAAAGTAAATGAACATGATCAAGCACATAAGATCAAGTAGTTATTTCTGTATTTATACATATGGACATAATATTACATTTATTTAACCAAAATGGGTGATAGAGTACGTGATCCATTGATTAAAATTTCTTAAATTACTTCCAACCTTCTACATGTAGAGGTTAATTAACATGCCTAGCTGGTAACTAGTTTGAGTTACATGTTCGTCTTCCTAATAATACAAGTATTATTATCATCTACAGTAATGAAAACTAAATACATATTTGACGTAAGGGATGAACGGCTGATCTGGTAATTAAGATTGAGTCTGTATATGGGGGTAAAAACTCATAAACATGTGAAGCTAGCGAGGTCGTGATAGGAGAGACTTACAACTAGGAGTATGCTCTCGAGAGGCTGTAAAGGGATAAGATAAACCACTATACTACCAAACTCAATTAATGACATTAACATTTAACAGTCTAACTAAATTAATGAGATTCCATTTCTACCATTAAAGTATAATCAGCAATTATAACATCTATAATTCGAATACATATAAGTATTTAATCAATGTAACATGCATAATATAACATGACAAAAAGATCCCGTCTATACTAATATATATTTTGATAATTTTAAAGCTTTCTCCTTAATTACTCTCCGCATATTTATAAGGGTTCCATTTGTACATGATAACTTGATAGCCACTTTATGATAGTACTGTTCTTGAAGAAGCATGCCAAAATCCTTGTGACATGATCATAACTTTCTATTTTGGGCACTCTATCTAAAATCTAAAGTCTGTTGTAACTTGTAACCGACCGCCTAAGGTTCCTAGATAACAATCCTTACTTAAATCCGTTATAATTCAGTTATATCTTACTTAAGTATTTTAGCTAAACTTAATCACAAACACTGCATATACTGGACTTTGACGAGTTCAAAGAGGCCTTGGATATATTATAATAGCATGTGCATGCACAAGCCTATATCTAGACCACTTAATTTGTTGGAAAAAGGCTGAGGAAAGGTTGGGTCACTAATTACCTTGATTAACATTAGTTAATTCCAATCTTATTCTATAGCTTTGGTTCATCTAATTCCTCTCATTACCTAGGTGATGTCAGCTGAAAGAATTTGGAGTCTCATAGGATATCCAGTTAGATCTTTGATTTAAGTTTACTCATCTCGGTCTAATACTTCTATATCATAGGCAAAGGAGATCTAATAGGCAACTTGGTTTGTTTGGCGAGTGCTTGTTTACTAGTAATAGTTATATTAAACTTTCTAGCAAAGCATAGAGTAAACTTCGAACCCCGTTTTTAAAATTTTCCTTGAAATCTTGTATATAACTAAGAAATTACTATATAGCGAACTAGCAATTATGGATGCCTTTGTGATAAAAAACAATTTGAATATGTCAATAAAATCTATGTACGTGTGCTCAAGAAAATATTTTTCATGGGTAGATATTACTACAATAGTTTTAAACATGTCAAACCAGTTGTACCAATAATATACAAATAACTTTAAGTATAACATAAACATATAGCAATTTATATATGTGCTTTTGTTTGTTAAAATCATATCCAAGACATAGGAAAGCCAAGGATGTTACATAAATTTAAAAACAAAATTGTCGATTTTTTATTGCATAAGTAAATCATGTACCTAATGCGATTCATTTACACTCTATTCGCAAGAACGTTTCTATAAATCTATAACTAATCATTCTATTATTATGGTAATGAAATTAATTAAGAGGAAGCTAGACCTTCCAAAATAGCCATTTTCTATATGAAATGCATACATATATCCGTGCATGTATAATCAGTCTATTAATTTGAGCTATGCATACATGGAACTAGACATTTTATGAACTCGTCGGTCATTATATAAGTATAAGTATTAATTTTCACAAATGTATTATTTGTAAGGTTGAACATGTAACATGTAACATATAACATGAAATGTGAAGCCTGAAAAAGAGATGGAGTAGGAGTGAAAAAGAAAACACAAAGAAGGGGACCTGGCTAGGTAGCTAGCTTAACAAGTTATAAATTAAAACTGATCTTAAACAGAAAAGAAAGGACATATATGTATTTGTGAAAATTATAGTATGTGAAAATATGGGGTAAAGAAGTATAGCAAGCATTAATGATAACCATTCTTGAGATTTGTCTAGTAACAAGCAACATGCACACATAAAGCAATCCAAAGAAGAAAAGTACCTGCGGAAAGAAAATACCCCAAGGAAGATTATAGCAGCAGCAGCAACAACAAGAGCAACAAACCTACAAAAGGTAATAAAAACAAAACAGAAGAAGAAAGAAAAAAGCCCAAACCCTTGTGCTTATTATCATTTTCTTTTTAAAGATAAAGATAAAAAGATAAAGGGTTTATTTACATATGATCAAAAAATGAAATGTAACCAACAATATATATGTAGAGTATACGAAATAAAAGATAAACGTTGGTCGATAAGATGGTAAGTGATATTGAAGGTGTAAATGAATTTATAACCGGAAAATTGTACATTAGACTAATTAAATTTAAGTAGCTGAAAATTAAAAATCGGTTTGAATAACCTCTGATTATAACTTCCAATAGTTTGTAGAAAACCACTATATATAGCACTCTTTAATCACCTTCTTTGTTGATCATCCATCATCAACAACCGCATCTAACGACCTCAAACTCATTGGATTTGCAATTCCCCAATTTAATTTGACTTCTTGTCGATAATTAACTTGATCTTTTGGACTGTTTTAGTGTAAAAAAGATTGATCAAATCAAATCAAAACTCTTGCATTAAACGACAACATAGTAATGAAGTAGCTAGCTCTCTATATATACGATCTCTTATTTTGTTTGCGGATGGATAATTGTATGGTCAGATATCCAAATCCAAGGACATATGAGAGGAGGAAGATGACTTGGTATTTTTGTTGAAAGCATCAGTAGAAGAAGAAGACATCATTGTGTTTTGATGGAATTGGGTTTCATAATCTTCTCCATAAGGCCTTAATTGAAGGTAAGGGATAGTAGAGGAAGACGGTGTTTGTGGATGATTATGGAGATGATGAGGGGGGAAATGTTCTTGATGGTAATTTCCCATATGAATGGGATTAGTTGAAGTACTAGACGAAACCATGGTGGGGGACAATTCACTCGTTGGGTCATATTCTTGATCGTCGTCATCTGCAATGGGGCAATCCATGTTAACCCCAAACAACCGTAGTCTCTTAGCTGCTGCCTTTCCATGGACCACTGGCACCGATTCAAACAATACAGATGGTTGAGCTGGTGGTGGTGATGGTAAAACCGGTGGATCGATTCCAATTCCCATTCCAACTCCAACTCCACTTCTTTGTTGCATTTGCATCATATCTAATTGTTGTTGATGTCCTGATCTGAAATAAATTACAGATCCTGAACCACTTGGATTCATATTAACTACACTACCAGTACCAATGTTGTGATAAGGCCCACTAGGGGCTCCATAGCGGTACGAAGAAGGCTGTAGCATCATATTAGAGTGACTCCTTGAAGGTGCTGGTTGAGATTGCAAGAAAAGTGGATTCCAAGGATGGATATTGTTAACATTCCTATTGTGGAATGAAAATTGATGTTGTAATGGAAACGGAATATTTGATGATAATTGGTAAGGGGGGTTCGGGGCATCGGGACGATGCCTCCAATCGATAAACAATCGATCTTTAGCCGAACCACCAACACCTCTTTGAAAAGAAACAATATCTCCTGCATCTAGCTTTTTATCTTTAACAAACCGACTCCAACCTTTAGTCATTACATAACTTTGACTGCTGTTCCAGTAAGAATACCTAAACCTCCATGGTTTTCCATTTCTATCTTCGAAATTGAGAAGAAGACCCTTGTCATTTGTTGATGAATCTAGAGGGAAATACCTTTCGGCGTGTTGTTTAGGAATTACAAGACGATTGAGCTTGCCTACATCACTTGGAGTTACAACTTTATCAAACATGTGCTCTCTTTCCACAACCATCATCATACCTTGTTGTTGTTCATCATCATTAGTGCTATCCATGGGGTCACTTACCCTTGATGAAGGTTCACCTCCCGAAGTACCGTCAAACATCCAACCACCACGTGGATGGTAGGGTTGTTGAGAGTGGAACTGTGGTGGCTGATTTTGATGTTGTTGCTGTTGTTGTTGATGATGATGAGAAGAAGACGGTGAAGAAGACGATGAAGATGGAAATAACTGACCGGTTGGACCCGTGTTTTGTCTCTCTTCTTCCTCTTCTTCTTCTTGATGTTGTTGTTGTCTATTGCTACCACCATCACCCCCACTACTCTTACCCATAAAATTCATGATGATATATGTGTATATTTATATATGTAGATCTAGCTAGTTAGCTAAGTTTGTTGATCATGTGAAAGATATACGTACATACATCCATGAAAACAAGAAATGAAATTGAGAGGTGAATTAAAATAAGTATGAAGAAGATGATGATGAAGTTAGGGTGTGGGGATGTAAGTACTATTGGTGTGTTGGCTTTTTCCAAAGGTTTTTATTCACTTATGGTAATCAAACTTGTATAGCCTACCTAGGGTTGACATAATAAGAATTATTGGAAAAAGATTGGGAACTAACTCAATAACAAATTACCACTCAACTAATATTATTCCCATAAACCTTCAAATATCAAAAATCAAAACCCATAAATCTTTTTTTTGCAGATTCTTTTCTTCCATTTTGACTTTTTTAATATGCTTCAATTGACTTTTCTCTCTTCATCTCAGAAAAAACACTGTTCAAATATGAAAGAGAATGAAGTAGATATCATTATTTGTGAAGTGTGGGTGCTTACCTGGAACCTTCTTTCATGTTAGTTTTTTTTTTTTTTTTTTTGAAACGGCAATTCTCCTACGGGACAGTAATGAAGTATCATCGTGCCACCATTACCGGCCACCCCCATGCTCGCCTAAGAGGAAACCCTCTGGAGAGGGTCGAACTCGAGACCTCTCCTTCACCAGGAAAACCCCTTACCAACCAGGCAGAACCTGATTGGCTTCTTTCATGTTAGTATGATATTTTTTACCCATTTCATTTATAAACTTAATTCAATGTTTACTTTTGCATTAATTAAGATTACATTTATTATAATAAACAATAATTGTTCTGGTTATTATTCTAATTATATATATATATCCTCATTAATAGTTAGCATAATACTTGTGCCTATAATTTAGGTGTGCTTTATTATATGACTCACACTTCTATAGTTCTATATACATAGGGTAATTAATAACTAGTTAATTAGATTTAACACTCATTTTCAACCTTGATATTTAACTTCAAATTTTATTGAAGTTTTTGTATTTGTTAATAATATATTATAGTTGTATGCATACTAATTTGGTGATAGATATGTTTGGTGTGTTTTTTTTCTAGATTAGGAGTTTTTATGTTTTAAGTTGGATGTGGTTTTCATTCGTTTCAATGCATATGAGAAAAAAGAAAGAAAAAAAAACTCGAAATGTGATTAATACAAAAAGGTTCAAACTAGCTAGACTTAATGTAATATAAGCAAACATATATTTCAAAGTTGAATTTGAGAACAATGCAAATATCATGTTTGAATTTTTGAATTCGATCTAGTCCGGTCCTAGCTTCTTTCTCGTGGTAGACAATCTACACTTAATTCGATAAATCTTTTGTGGAAGCTATATTACTAGATACTAAAGTCAATGTGAACGATTTGAACCACAAACTTTCTTTTAGTTAGCTTGATTGGGTTCGCAACCCAAATTGTATTCGTCTAATATAGTTGTATGTTTTTTTTGCCTTAGTTTCTTGCTAACGGCTTTTTAATGCCAGTATGCCGTTTAAAGAAAAGACGATCTATTTTGAAGTCTCAAAGCTCAAACATCTTAGCTTTGCAATTCTTTAAAAGAAATGGTGAAAAAATGAAATATAAAGAAGAGATCACCATGAAAGGGAGGGGGTCCATGAGTTATAAGGTTGGGTTCATGTGAGGTTGGGTCTGGCATATGGTCCTGGACCTGGGGCTGTGTGTATCTCCTTCCTATTTTCTCAAAATTTGCCAGTTGTTTCTTATTTCAACACCTTCTAATTATATCCCCATTTCTTTAATCTAACACCTTTTAACTTATCTTAAGAGCTAGCAATTATTTGAAGCTCAACATGTATATATAACCTAATCCTACTGTTTAATATAATAATAATTTGGCACATGTAGTCACACATCAACAACTGTGTTTTTCTATTCATCTTCTTGTCACTTTGTCTTGTACGGACATACATATACCGTTTTAAATATCATTATTTTTCTTTTCATTTTGGACGGTTTTGTGGGTTGGATTTATATATATATATATATATATATATATATATATATATATATATATATATATATATATATATATATATATATATATATATATATATATATATTTTCTTGGGGAAGGTTTAGTCACAGCCTCCTAACTTGATGGTTAGAAAGTCCCAAGACTTGGAGCCCAACCACCCAAATTATAATATTGTGGTCCTCCTTCTATCCTATTATATTTATAATTATTCTCCACCATCTCTTTCAATAAGGTAAATAAATTATTAATTTATGATGTTAGCAAAGAACTCTATCACATCTTTCCCTAACCCTTACCTCCTTGATTATCATCAAATCTATCAACGAAAAGGTAATTCTCGCTTAGTTCTTAGGACAATATGTAAAGACAATGTTTAATTATGCTCCAGATAACTCAGTGGCCCGCTCAAGAGTAGGTAATTAACGTGTACATTATGGCCGCTAGTTAGCTAGACTATCTTAATTAATTAGATCATTGAAATTCATACCAAAACAGATATTGATTAGTGTAGGTTCTATTTTGAGGGCAAATATATAATGACCCTAATGATATAAATGCATGTCTATTTGTGTATATTTGGTATGGGTGTGTGATAGGTTTACTTTACTAAGAACTTTCCATGTGCCTTGATGGCTAATGAAGCCTCATTAGGCATATTATTAAAGTTCAATAGAAGCAAACCCTAGTTATGTATAGTTATTACCTTTCTTGATTACACACGGTGTTGTGCACGTATTCGATTAATTAAATCGAATACTTTCTGCTATTTTTTTAATGAATTTACGTATTTGTTTCTTTAAAACGTGGATTAAATAGGGCCGTCCTGATCCCTCGGCCTGCATTGCATGTCTCGAAACGTTGATGGATCAATATCCTGGACATTTGTTTAACTTATTAGGTAGAGGAAGAGGACCACCTAGTTTTCAGGCCATGCTGCTTCTTGATTGCTTTGATTGACAACCATGACACTCTATCAATTGGGAGGGGGGGGAAAAGGCAACTTGTCCTCTTATTTCTTACTTCAATCCATTTCTTACTACACATTCCGTTTTCATTTATACTTTCAAATAATCTAGTACAATTATTATTTTTAATCTAGTTGCATATATACCCTCTTTTTTTAAATTAATATATGTGTAGATATTTATGAGAAGAAACAATTATGATAATAATATTTTTGGTCCCCAAAAGCATAACCCATTACATATTATTTAAAATAGAGAACTAGATTTTGGTCTCATCCTCTAGGTTTTAAATACATTCCTCTAAAGGCCGACAGATCTTGAATCCTGAAATCCGTGGCCTAATTTGTAAATTCTAAAAGTTAAGATCGAACATGTATAATCAAATTACCCTTTAAGGCCTTGCGCTACTGATAATGTGTATAAGGATGGATAAAAAGTTGTTTAGCTAGGTATGTTCAAGTTAGAATATTCTTAAGAATCTAAAAATCTTAGTTTATAAAGTAATTAGGGAATTCGATTTTGGATTGGAAAATTTGGCCAGAATTTTTCTGGTTGCTAGAGTGCATAGTGTGCATTTTAAGGGCTGAATAAAATTTGAAGCTCCTTTTCAAACAACATGAAACACAATATGATAAAACCAAGTTGTGAAACTAAGTTATAAATGAAGTTTGAATATACAAGTTTATTGCAAGTCATACTGAAATATCTTTTCGTCCAAAGTTAGGTTAGAAATGAAGTTTGTCTTTTACCATAAGCGAAAAGGAGCATGTCATGTGCGAAAAAGTATGATATGTATATATATCATACTGATTTTTATTTCCATATGTAAATAATTTCCTTATCTGATAGAGTTATGGTATCGTGTTGAAAATATTTTTCAGCTAAAAGAGACTACGTGATAAAGCTAGTATTCCCTTTTCTTTTTCCGTGTTTAATAAACCCCATCATATACACGTAAAATAAGAATGTATGCATTACTAACGTAATGTGATACTTATGATGATCAATGCATCTAATTGGTATATTATAACACAAATATTAGTTATCGAATGGGTAATATAGTATTGAAAAATATTTACTCTTACACTTTTTTTAAACAGGGAAAATATTAATGAAATGTAGTGCGAAGCTAGAAAAAGGTTTGGGAAAAATCATAAAAATGAAGGAACCACAACAAATAAATTAAATTGAATTGAAAGTACGAATCCTCAACGATATGATGGTTCACTGTAATTGTGTTATTATTGATTTTAATGATCGTACATTGATAAACAAAGACCCTATGTATACAAGTAATAGTGAGCTAAAGATATAAATAATGTTGAGAGATTAGCTGAAAATTCATAAGTGATTGTTGGAGGAGTTAATGGTGACAATCTTCTAAATAGGAAGAGGATGTATTGATCGATCCGAATAATCCTTTCCTTAATTTCTAACACGAATGACATGGATCACCTAACCAAATGAGTAGATTATGAATCTAACCAAAACCCATCACTTGAAATTTGTTGATGAGGCTGGTGTGAAATGTTGTCTCATAATTTGGACTAAATTACTGTGAAGATAAAGTTTTGGGTCTAAAATGTTGTTTTGTAAATATTAACTTGTATTAAAAATTTGATGAAACCATTATTACTTTATACTACATATAGACTTTAGTCTATTAGATTTTAAATAATGTATACAGAAATAGTGTGGCCTCGTTGCAAAAATATAACTTCTTTCATTTTCTAAGGGACATTTTTATGTGCATGAAGCATGTTTGGCTATAGTATTTTTAGGCATGTTCACTTAGGCATAAATTTACTAAAACATGACATCGACTATATATCTTTAGGCAACAATCATGTTTTTCTTTGCCATTGTTCATGATTACTAAAGTGCTAATTGTGTTTAGCTTTGGCACTAGCTAACTATTTTGAATAATAGCATTGATGATGTTTCATTAATTAGGAATAGATCTTGCTTTAGAGACATCGACCATTCTTATGTAGAAATCAATCGATCATTTAGCAATATGTTTGGCCTTATTTATAGGCATTTGAAAAGCAAGGAAGGATATTCTCATATTAAGTGCAATTCCATTTTCTTTGATTAAGTGCAATATTTATATATCTTGACATGAAGATGATGCTACGTACGAACGTTGAAGAGCAAATTACCTTCCACTTAAATGGGGAGAATTAACCTTGGTCATTCGTTAGTTGGTATTGTTGATGCCTTCAACTTATATCAACAAGATTGTTAAGCTACACTTCTTTTAGCTAACACACACACATTTTGCAACATGAATATATATTCTCGTGTTGGTTATTTTGGTTGATGTAGTAAAGATACAAGTGGTGGTTAATACCGCTCGAAGATTAAACAGGAAAAGAAGATCGATCAGAATGAACTCTTGACCTCCGTACATATTCCAATGTACGCGTTTGTCACACCTGTAATAAGCATAAACGTCGAGTAAAACACATGTCCACAACTCAACCTCATGTGTTGTGGAACATATTTCAATTCCTGACATTTTTTGTTACACATGTGGGGTCTGGGCGTTTCCAGTAGCGGTAATGTTAGAAGATTAGTACTACATTCAGATGGTTAATACTTTTAGAAGAGTTTATACAACCAACTGAAAGTTAGGACTGCTAGAAGATTAATACTGCTCTCACATTATTGCTACTACAAGTATTATTGCTGCTCAACGATTTAAAGTTGCAAGATGGATATCTATTATTATGTTTAATGTTTATTTGTTACGAGCTTGTAGGAACTAATGTATAGCAAGTAGATATTCACATGAATCTAATCCCTAAAATTGTTAGGATTAGTTATGTGACATTCGCTGATTTCTAGGTATATTTCTATCGTCACGTATTCGTTTTATTTATTTATGATTATGTTTTGACCCTATCGTATTTCTATTATGTTTTATCGTATTCGTATTTTATGAGTATTGTATTCGTATTTTCTCGTATTTATTGAGTATCGTATTTGTATTTATGTGATTCGAATCTTTATGTCGGGAACGTATAGTCTTAAGTGCCTTTAGTATAAGTCTAGTATGCTCTTATGATAAGTTTAGGGGAATTATGCCTTAATTATACGATTAAGATTAACGTTTAAAAAGTATTTCATTTTTAGTCCCTTCAGAAATTTTATTACAAAACTAGTCCTATGGGAGAAATTCTATTACAATTTTAGTCCTTTTCAGATTTTTATTACGAAAATCGTCCCCCACCAACTTTTTTGTCCTATCTAGATCAGATTTTTGTCCTCATTCACATCATCACCTACACTCTCTCTCTCTCTCTAAAAACACACACAAACACCTTCCTTCTCTCTACATTTTCCGGCGATCCAACCGTCGAATTTCAGATCCGAGACCAGATTATTGTTCACCATCATCACCTCTATCTATCCTCCGAATTTCGTTACGATCGGGTAAGTATTTCTCGATTTTAGTTTCAAACTTTGTTATTTTGATTCAATCACGTAAATCCCATTTTTCACCGTCAAAACTCGAATTTTACTTAAGATTATTGTTCCTAAACATATTCTGGTCATAGGTTTTCATTATTGGATCATTTAGACATCTAGAACACTCAGAAATCGATTTCCGAATGCTATTTTTCGTAAAACCCAGTTACGTCACGTAACTGTGGTTACGTGCACGTAACTGAGCAAGTAACTGCCTTCCTGAACACGTAACTGAGCTCTCCCTCACGTAAGTATGAGTTACGTGACCCTTAAGTCACGTAATAGTCACTCATGCACGTAACTCTTTCCCTTATGTACGTAACTCTCGTGAACCACGTAATCAACTTGATATGCACGTAACTCTTGCCTTGCATGTCACGTAACAGTCACCTCCTTCACGTAACAAGCTGATCCATCACGTAATTGCTTCCTAGCACGTAACTTGAAGCTCACGTAAGTCCCATGATCACGTAATAGCCTTGTTGGGCACGTAACAGATGCATTGGTCACGTAATTCTTGCTTAAGTCACGTAAGTCTATCCCGTTCACGTAACTTTGGTTCTAAGTCACGAAATTCTTTGATGATCCCGTAATTGCTTGTGAGTCACGTAAGTTTCCCCCTCATGCACGTAATTATGGTCCCAAATCGAGTAACTAATCACGTAAGCAGCATTTCTATCACGTAACTTGTTTGTTTGTCAAGTAACTATGTCCCTTATCACCTCTTGAGCACGCATTACTTCCATGTCACGTAAGAAGCTTGCATAACACGTAACTTAATACTTACGTGACTTGTAGTGCACGTAAGTATGAGGATCACGTATCTAGTCTGCTGACTTTCCGAAACGTTTGCATTCCGTTATAACGATATTCCTTATGGTCATTTTAAAACCCGTATAAAACGTTAATCGTTAAGGCATATCCCACTAGACTTAGAGATACTTAGACATGTCTTATTTACGTGATGTTTAGGGCACTTAGACGTGGGAGCTTGACGGTATTATAGTATTTCCCGACATATCGAGATTTGGATTGCTTTGCTATTCAGTGAGTTATTCGTTGCCCTTTTTACCTTTTTATACTTTTTGGGCATGATTAGCGTTATAAATAAATGTATTTTTATGGTATAGTATGTATTATGAGTATGTATTATGGTATGTATTGTGGATATGATGCTTTAGATGGTCTTACCCAAACTTGTTCCGCCTTTGTGGTAGAACAAGGCCCCGTATACACACCTGTTAGCTTTTAGCCGCCGGTTCGTATATATAGCGCTATATGGGTCTAACAAACCCTCATTTCTAACACGATGGATGATGGATGCGCCCTGTCCGTGTTAGTAATGTTATGACCGATATTTTTCGAGGACAACCTAGCTTAAGACACTAGGTGGGGTTAGTTGCCAGTATGTTAAGGTTCAGGTGTATCGTATGTTCCTAAAGCTGTTATCTATCCAGTATGTATTATATGATATGATTATGGTATTTTTGTGGTATATGTATGAGTATTTTATCAAAAGATTTTGTATACTTCATGTATATTTTGAAAACCTCATTTTCAAATGACGTATATTTAAATCATAACTCTTTTTGGGTCAAAACGTATTAAAACTTTTATCTTATTATGTTTTTATGAACTATTGCGAATAATTCACCAACTTTATGTTGACGTCGTATTTTAACGCTTTTCAGGGATTTGAGGTTACTTTATGATTGCTATGCTTTGACTGGCTACGTGGATCTTTTGCATGGAGTTTATTTTGCTTTATTGAATTCCTTAGTATCCCAAACTCTGTAGCCATATTTTGATATTATTCGGATGACTGTAATAACGTATTTTACTTCAAACTCTTTTATCTATGTTGATTATGTATGGATTACTTATGTTTGATGTAACCTTTGAATCTCTGATACCGTATACACTGTACACCTCGGTTCCGCCATTTATGCGGGGTGTGACAAGTTAGCCTTAAGATCATATAAATATGATCCTTACATAGAGAAGTTTGTATGTTTGCTAACTATTGATTTTTATTTAGTATTATACATAAACACATTAACCGTTTAATCAAAGCTTGTTAATATCAAACTGTTATTCAGCAAACTACTTTGATAGATCATAGTACTATATAGCCTAAACAATCATGACATCTCGTATTCAACACATTACTATAAACGTAGGAGTAACAAGATCATCGATTAGTCTCCATGGTTCGGGTTCCATTATTTCCGCAAAAACAAATATTTGATCAACTATATTGTGTTTATAAACTTTAAGTAGAATCAGTTCAAATTATGTCATGCTTCTTATTTTAGAAATCACTGACAGGAAATTGAGAAAACCTAAACTCGATTTTCATAAAAGAACTTAAATGCCTGAATTTTTGAAGAACAAAGAAGTTAAATCGAATAAAAGAGTTACATAAAAATTGGGTAAAACCGTAAAAGAGTTAGAGCATTTGAAATCTAAACATTATGATAATCTTATATAAATATATTTCTATTTACTTTACATGTCAAAAAATTGTATCAAGCTTGACCTTTTGACCATAAGATTAATACTAAAGTGGTAATATTAAAATAGCAAATAGCCCATAATTGTTTTTTCTAATATTAATATCTTATCTATAACTGACTAAATTCCATGTTTCGTTACTAAAAGTTTTCATAATCAAAAAAATATTTTATTCTAAGTTTTAATATTATTTAAACCCTTTCTATTCCCCAATCACATGGTGAGATTATAACCAATAATTATTTTTGACCATTCAACAAATACTTTAGAATATAACACATGAATCAAAGTTGGTAAAAAGAAACGTATATAGCTACATGTTCTTTTTATTTAAAATATTGTATTTTAAGTTGGTATAAAGGTAGCAACTGATTTAGCTGTCTCTTTCAAGCAAGGCATACATGGGATAATTATATAATCCGAAATGTTTTGATAACGAAAGTCTTCTGAGTCGTGATTTAAATTCAAATATAATAAGTTATACTTTATAAATATAGAAAATAAAATCTAAATACTACGAATGATTGTAAATCATGTATAATAAAAAAACGTATGTCAAGAATTTTTTTTTCACCGTAGCCCTTTTATGTTATAAAAAATTAATTAAAATATACGATTATTACCATATAAGTTAGCTCGTTGTAAGTTAACATTCACAAAATTAAGAAATATAGAAGTTTTCTTTTAACTTCCACATGTTAGATGAGTTAAAAACATAGACATGTGGGCCAAACATATCCAGATAATTAAATTTATGGCCCAATAATACTAACACCAAATAGGAGGCTCAGATCTATAATCAATAATATATATTAAAATAAATGCATTAAAAGTTATACTGTAAAATTTGGGCTATTAGATGAGTTTTAAGATTAATTTTAGACTTTTAGATCAAAATGATGATGGTATATGACATCAGTATTGACTATTTTCATTTTAATCCTTATATTTAAAATACAATTTTAATTCTTTAACTTTAATATATAAGATTAATTTTTTAATAATAATAATAATAATAAAAGCCTTTTTTTTTTCTTTGTAATAAAATAAAACTAAATAAACTCGTATAATGTCGAGAAAACAATATTATATATACACATTTCAAATTATTACAAAATACCGTTATATAAAAGATTTTATAATTTCCTATTCTATGTTTTACGTTTTTTAAAAATTTTACATAGTCAACAAACAACTTTATATAATTCATAGCTTACATAAAAAAAAAACATTCATTGTTGGTCCACAACAATACGAAGTTATAAATGATTTTAAAGTAAACCACATAAATATAAACGGAATTATATTATATTTAATAACACACTTTAATATATTTATAAAAAAGAAACATGTGTATAAACGAAACGACATAATATTTGACAAAATATTTAAGGTTGTCTTACATAGTTAACAAATTTCTTTCGTATCATAATTCACATTGTCCCACATTGTAAACGATACACAAATATTCAATATAGTTATCCCCGTATATACGAAAAATAAACTAGTATAGGATAAAATGAAAACCAATGGCAAAAGCCGAAATAAGTAATAACTGACGGTGTGGTTTTATAACCATAAAAACCAATTAACAAAAATTAACTAAAATTAGTGTTATAAAGTTCATAAAGGTTATCTAATGAAATTTGAATTTATAGTAAGATGAAACTTTGGAAGAAAAAACTTACTAAATAGTAAGCATATTTGATAATTATTTTCACAAGTTACTAAATAAATGGTTTTTATAGTTACAAATTAGTTTAAGTAACTAGAAGTCTAGAACAATATTTAAACTTAGTAAATGTGAAATTGTGCATCTATAAACCAGTCAAGTGGACTACTTTTTCTGAATATGTGAAATTCATTAAAAGAGTTGGGTCAAGAAAAGCCCAAATAGTAAATGTTTGTGTCAAATTGACATACACAAGTATACAACCGAGATACGAGCAAGTGTAATATATGTGACCGTACATAGCCCTTGCTTTCGGGGATCCCAAACTTTTGCATCCTTACTATACCTATAATCTCGATTAAGACAATCACCGTCAATTTGAATAAGTAAACTTGTAAGTCATTGAAACTGTTGTTTTAGATAATTATTCAATTTTCGTAAAGTTAATACGTCTTCAAATATTTTTATCCTTACAGGCACGGGTCTCTTTTCTGGTTATCACACACGGCCACCATGACCCATTTTCCGGCCTTAAACAAACATATCACATCTATGGATAATATCATTTAGAATTACATAGGGATTATATGACTTTTGTAATTTCTCTTTTCAAGTAGAGTTGTGAAAAGAAGAATCTTAACCAGAAAAACAAAAAACCCAAAAAAATCCCGAAGAGTTGAAGAAGCTCTTGTTGCGATTTTGGATTTGGGAAAAATGGCTCTCAATCCGATTCAATTATACAGAATAACCAGAAGAAAGAACACTAGAATGGTTAAAAACCACAGCCACCATACCATGAACAAAATTGATCGCAAAAAAAGATATTACGATCTTTTATTAGTAATAAAGCTTTCTTGAATCGAGTGTGAGTAAACAAGGCAAACCCCAGCTACAAGGAGCTCGGCTCATTTACAACCCAATCATTGACCGCAAAACGCCAACTAAATTTGCAAGTTCATTGTTCATACCAAAAACTAAAAAAGTCTACCGAGCAATAATTTCATGAGTTTTTGTTCCCAGCTGTTATGTTTTGTGTATGTGGTAGGGTTAGTACCAAACATACTTTTTCATATGTTGCAGCTAAACAACAACACAAATGTTGCTTTCTTAATTATAATCATTCGATTAGTACCCGCCCCACGTTAAAACCAATATTTTCGATATAGACATTCAATTAAAGTAACAACAATATCAAAATGATAGACAAACAGAACTCTTAAAACCACAATATATTGCTCTGCACTGAAGACTGACCAGACACGATACAAGAATCACGAGTCCAAAAAAACTGATAGCCAGATCCATATGAAACAGCATTACTCAACTACACGAAAAGAATTAAAGTTCAAAGTTAACCATATTTACTCACGCTCGATCTGAATTGTAACGTGACTGATGTTATATTCTCGTTTGATGTAATCCACGACCTTATCGAGCACCATATCAGCATCTGCTTCCCGTCTGATTCGCACATGGCAGGCCAACAGTACTTTTCCGACAGTAATAGCCCAAATGTGCAACTCGTGAATGGTAACCACTTCTTCAATCTCACAAAGACCTCTTTCTAGGCTAGTTGCATCGATCTCTCTAGGTGTGCTTTCCATCAGAACCTCCAATATGTCACGCAACATGTTGATTGTTGTATACAAGACTATAACCGAGAACAGTAATGTGCAGATTGGGTCGATTATTTTCAACTTAGGGTTGTACCAGATGACAGCTGCACCAATCATTACGCCAATACTTTGGATTGAATCGCCTAACACGTGAAGATAAGCACCTTGAACGTTTATATTTCGTTTCTTTTTCTCTTTGGGGGCATCTGGAGAGTACGACTTTAACAAAGGCTGGCTGTGTTCTTCGTGATGGTGATCATGATCATGTTCGTGATGGTGCTCATCACCGTGACTATGGCTATGACCGTGATGATGGTGCTGGTGAGTCGTGACACTAACTCCATGGATATTAACATCCTCAACCTCTTCTTCACTGTGATCGTGATCATGTCCATGACCGTGATCATGCCCGTGGCTATGTCCATGACCGTGCCCGTGTCCATGGTCGTGACCGAGAATGAATATCATCAGAATGTTAACAACCAACCCAAAAGACGCAATCCCAAACATAAGACTACCTTCAACATCAGCAGCACCATAAAGCAATCTATCAATCGCCTCATACACAAGAATCCCGGTAAGCAACCAAATAATCTGAATCGAAACCAACGTTCCAAGTATCTCAATCCTAAAAAACCCATACGACTGTCTAGGTGTAGCTTCCCACCCCGAAGCCCAAACAGAAAACAACGAAATAGCAAAAGCAGCAACATCCGACAACAAATGAGCTGCATCGGTCAAGATCGCAAGACTCCCCGCTTTAATCCCACCAAAAACTTCAACACCCATAAACAAAAAACACAATATAACCCCACCCCAAAGCTTCCACATCGAAGCAGACCGCTCTTTCGCCTCCCTAGAGCTAGTTTTCGCATCAGAAAACCCGCACGGTGCACCACCACAAACTTTCGTTCCACCATACCGATTCTCCTCACCTGATCCCACTACCGATATATCAACAATATGTCCATGTTCAAGACTGTTAGCATCCATCAGAAACTCGTAAAAACCGTATTCACCTAAACGAAAAACAGATCGATTTTCGTCACAAAACTAACTTATATAACTAAATTAATTCAAATAACAACAAAAATTATAAACAAAAAAAAACATATAATAAATTAATAACTATAGATATACATATCAATACATATATATACATACATAGGTGAATCTATAAAGCAAAACCCACAGGAAAAAGAATAGGAATTAGGGATAAAATTGGTCCTAAAAGTTAAGATTCTAGAATAACTTTTATAATCGATTCTAAATAATAATAAATAATAAAAAAAATAATAAAAAAATAAGGGAATGAAGAACAAATTAACTGAATAATAATTAGTGGGGTTTAATACCTGAGAGAAATCAATTGTTAGGGTTTTTTGAGAGGAGTAAATGATTGGTTATGCAGGGGTTTATATAGATATAGATATATAGAGGGTGTATCTATAAATATATATATTTTTGGAATTGTTGTGATTAAAGGATTCTAGTAACCCAATTTGGGTAATATAAGGTGAGTAGTTATAATTTATAATTAATAAATGATTTATGTGAGTGGGATTATAGTAAATAATTAATTTTATTTACTAAAGAGGGGTGGTTGGTTTATAGAAGAGTAAAAGAATATTCTTTTTATTTTTGTTTATTTATTTCACAATTTAAAGTGTGGATGTCCATATGTTTTATAAGACTTAAGTTTTGTCAAGAGTCATATATTGATCATGCGAATGATGAAATCCTTGTATACTAAAATTAAAGTGTTGAATATATATCTTTTATGATAGAATTACATTTATTGAGCATTCATATGGTTGTGAGGTCAATGTATGATGATATGACTCAAATCGACATTCAAAAGATAATGATGATATTAATGATTTTGAAGTTCAAGATTTGATTGAAAACAGAGCATTTTTCTGCTTATCAGTCAACATGAGTTCCTATTAAATTCAAGATGTTATTATGTTAACAAATGGATCATATTCGAAAATTTAGTTGATCATCATATTAGTCGATCACCAACTAGATATGTATCATGAAGTGACGACATTTGTTGTGACGACTCAAAGGGCTCAAGTGATGTGATAATGAGGGGGAGAAATACGTGTTGCACTCTTTTTCCCTTGACTATGGTTTTGTCCCACTGGGTTTTCGTAGCTAGGTTTTTAATGAGTCAACATCCTTAATCGTATTGAAAAGTTATGTACTTTTTTTTCCTCACTAGATTTTTGTCCCACAGGGTTTTATCTAGTAAGGTTTTAATGAGGCATAATCTTTTAATTAATGGACATCCAAGGGGGCGTGTTATGAATAAATATGGAATGAATGCCCATATCTTATAGGATATTAATAAAGATATATTTAACAATAATTAGGAGATTGTTTTTTTTTAAGATGAATCCATCCATATAAATAATACAAATCTTCTTTCTTTCTCTATTATCTTTTCTCTATTGGTTTTTGTCTTGTTTATTGCTTCACAACAAATCTGCTTTTTTCTGTTTTATATATATTTATAATGGTTTGAAAAGAGTCTGAAACGGTCACATAATATTGCTTAGAATGGAATACAAGAGTAAAAATACTATAATCTTTGATAGTTAATTTTTCAGATTCTGTTTTTATTTCTGGATATAAAATTGGTGCGAACTGAAGGACGTGTCGTGCGTCTTTGGCGTTGTTTACCGACGACCAGTGACACCAAATGGGTCGGTTGAGTGACCATATGAGGGATAAGATTTGTGTGATCCAACCAATTAAAAATTAATTTTTGTGTTTTTTTATATTTAAAATAAATAATGTATGAGTTCAAAAATATTAAATAATAGTAAGGGATTTAGATAATTAATATGTATTGATGTGATTTTGAGTTTGCAAAAATTGACTTTATCGATTAATCTAACAATCGTAAATGATCTAAAAGATTAAAAGTCATGTGATATTTAGAAATATATAAAATAAATTTGTATGTGTGAGAAAAATGGTCATGTGTTACTTGGTCAAATTGAATTTTATAATACGTGCTTAGAATGATCATTTTAATATTCATATTTATGAAAAGTAAATACTTTGTGTGGTACTACATTGTCTCTTAAATAGAATATAAATAAATAAATTTACACTAAATGAAATCATGTATATATTTAGGGGGGACATTTGGTTTATTAATGAATTAGTTAGACTTTGACATATTCTGTTGTCAATGTGGGTTTCATATTATACTCATTTAAGAGTACATATGTAATGCTAATGTAACATATTGTGTTCCAGTAGCGGTCGAGATAGAGATGCTAGAGGATGTTTATGATCTTTTAACGAGACAAATGTATATATAATTCTTTTTATAAATTACAAATAACTATTAAAGAATACATTTCTATCCCTTTATAACTTCTCCAATAAAAAAATCTTTGCCTCGTATCTGATTACGACCCTCCAATATTTCGGTGATTATATTGGTTTGAGAGATTGTTTTTTTGCTTGTTATTTTAAGAAATGAATTAAAGATTGATAGGACAATTAAAGAATTGTCACTGTGACATCAATATGCGAGGCATTACCAACAAGCAACAATACAAAGACATTATAGGCAAAACACATTAAGACAAAATCCTTAACTTGACCTTCTTTGACTTAGGGCATTTTGGTATGGGGTCAAGAAGCGAGCCCTACTCGTTATTTCTCGATGTTAAGCCCTAACATGTTCACGATATGAAGCCATCACTTTCTAAGAACGTTGTCACCTCCTCGGGTCGTTTCTCTCTCTCTCACTCCCCCCTCTCCTCTCTCATTTATTTTGTGTGTGTCGACAACTATTAGTCTATTACACCTTTACATTTTTTGCTAATTTTTTTATTTGTTTTTACTTTTTCAGTTTCCCGTTTAAGATTATTTTCAAAACATTTTCGAGTTGTTTATCATTAATATCCTTTGTTTCTAATGTTGAATTGTTTGGTTTATCGGTTACCTCAATGTAAAACATGGTCAATAAAAAGCTCGTTGTAATCATATCATAAGTACAGGGCCGTCTCATTGATATAAGAGGCCCGGTGCAAAACTAAAAATGAGGCCCCATGAATCACAAAAAGCTTAGCTATTATCCGAAATATAAGGTTCATTCATAATTCGCAACTTGTTTCAAGTATCTTACATCATATTTAGAGTGTTCACTAAAGCAAAAGATCTTTACTTCACCAAAGAAGATGCAAACGGATATATAAATGGGCTTTAAATTTTTTTTATACAACATATATACTAACGGATATATATAATTCGGAGGCCCCCTCGAATTGGAGGCCCTGTGCGGTTGCACCTCTTGCACAGGGTGATCTCCGCCACTGCATAAGTATTGTGATACATTTGTGTAATTGTGATCATACCAAATGCCTTTAATAATGTATTTTCATATTTATCAAATTTTACAAAAAAAAAACAGTTAAAGTGTGTTGATCTCATTTTGTATTTTAACTTTTAAATTAAGATTATACATGTATAACCCGTACAAACATATTATCGGGTTCGACCCAAACTATCTTACACACTTACACTCGTAAGTTTTTATCTATGAAAGCTGGTCTCATATTCTTTTAAATACATTTTATCGACATATAAAGATATTTTAAGTTTAGTCAATACTATAAAATATATGTCACTGAATATATTTTAAGCAAAACTCCTTTTTCATTTATTTATTTTTAATTTTTTTTAATTTTAATGCTTAGCATTCCAACCTATTGGAAAACAACAAAGGGAAAAGATAAAATAATGAATAAGTTGGCAAATGGAATTATTTTGTCTTTATTTTATTTATATGTAAACATACATTTTATACGTTTCTATCGAGTTATCACTTGTTACACATTATTGGTACTTGAAAAATATTCTCATATACTATCTTTAAATTAACATTTAGCATCTCGATCATAATCAAACATCATCTCTTGGAAAGGGTTTAGTCCAATTTTGTAATGTATAATGAATGCAATGTTTGGCTAGTTTCAGGAAGGAAAACGAAAATCGAAAGAAACAATCAAACGCTAGCTAGCGCCGTGACAAATAGTCATTTAACATGATTAATAAGGCGGATGAAGAAGTGAAAAAGACGGATATGATATTACTATTTGGAAGATAAGGCGGGTGAAGAAGTGAATGATCGATATCATGTCTCTACAATGTCGAGTGAGTAGTCGATTCACATTTCAAGTCTATATAATGATAAACGTTTACCGTGCTTAGACATGACAACTCTTGTATGCAAGTTATTATTTTTATTTAATCTTTTGTATATAGTAACTATAAACTAGTTAATTGATTAAAAGATAAAAATATATGACATTTATATGAGTGAGAAAATATTCTTGATGATTATACATTCATAATCTAATATTTTTCAAGATTTTTTTTAACTATTTGGTGAAGAGTGATTTATTGTTATTTATAATTTTTATTTTTCATTTAATATGAATAAATTGAAAACCGAAATAAAAGAATGACAAAACTAACTTAATTCAATCATAAAATTATTGTTGTTTTATTTCACATGTCTTATTTTTGAAAGCGAGTATGTTTTTTTTTTCTAAAGATCATTGGGCGTGTATTTGTTTCTCAAACAAAAGTTTGAAGTCTAGGATCGTTTATTTTAAATAAAAGAAAGAAAAAAAACTTTTGAAAAATCAAATCCCGTTATAAACGGTTTCTAAACTGGCAACTAAAAATTTATGTTAAATCCATGTCAATTAAAAAAAAACCCCTCTGCAACGCACAGGCTTAAAATATCTCGTTTACATTATTTCCCAACTGATTTTAGTTGTCCTATTTTTCAGTTGCTTCGATTTTTTCATTTTCTTACCTTTTTATGTGATACGCATAAGTATAAACTAGTTAAGCCATTAAGGGATAAAAAGGTAAGACATTTTACGAGTAAGAAAGTATTCTCGATGATTTATAGATTTACATTATTTTCCAACTGATTTTAGCTGTCCCATTTCCAATTTCCTTTGTTACAACTCACAACTTTATAAAAATTATACTAAATTTACCTAAACCTATCTAAACAAAACGGCTGGGTGATTAAGATTATGAGTATGTTTGGGATGAGCTTTTAGAGGGCTTCTAGGGTCTCTAAGCTTTTAAATTAAAAAATAAAAGCCTCTAAATATAAAAGACTCGTTTGGTTGCGAAGAACTTCAAACTTTTAATTTAAAATAAAAGCTCCAAATCAAAAACTCTTTCAAAGAGTTTGAGATTTTTAAAAAATAAAAACCCAAAAATAAAAGCTCAAACTTTTAGCCTCTAGCTACAACTTCTAGTCCTAATTACGACAAACATTCCCTATATCTATAAGGAATTTTCACTACAAGAAAAAACACCTTTAGTGACGACATTTTTAGTGACCACCATAATTTTAGTCACTAATAGTATCTTTTTGTCACGAAAAAAAAAGTCGTCATTGAAATTTGGCCAACGTGGTTCAATTAGTGACCAATAGTAAATAGTTGTCACTACATGGTCACTAATGATAAACATTAGTGACGAAAAATTGGTGGTCATTAATTTGATTAGTTAGTGATAAAAAAGGTTGTCACTAAAAAGTATTTAACGAGTTTGTTAACTTAAATTTAAACACCAAATAATGGTGGTCACTATTTTAGTGTTAGATACCAAATAATGTTGGTCACTCTTTATAATTAGACACCAAATAATGATGGTCACTATTTAAATTAGATACCAAATAATAATGGTCACTATTTAAAATGTTAAATAGTTAGACACCAAATAATAGTGTTACTAATAAATCTTTCATATTAGATAAAACTTATTAGTTTTATTATTCCCCAAATCCACTTTAAAAAGGCAACGAAGTGTATTAATACTAATAATATAGCGTTTATAAATTAGTTTTGTTTATAGATAAAATCCGCCATAGAAAACACAACGAAGTGTGTTAATACTAATAGTCAAGGACCTTTATTGATAATTCTGGTGAGTTAAGAATATACTAGACTCCAGAATATGAATACTCAGAGCAAACCCTAACTGAAGCTCGATTGCCCGGAGATCCTCTCACTTCACCGGAGCTCCATCGTCGGAGATCCTCTCACTTCGCCGGAGATACTCTCACTTCACTAGAGCTCCATCGCCGGAGATACTCTCACTTCAACGGAGATACTCTCAATTATCCGGCGATTCCTCGATTTTAATCAGGTACTCTTCAATCTCAATTCGTTAACTACGGCGATTGAAAGTTTTACTCTGTTAGGGTTAGTATCTTGTAATTTGTAATTAAACCTAATTTGAATGCGGATTTCAACTTGAATTGATTTCGATTCTTTGTTCAGTTTTTATTTCTGCTAATCAATTCAAATTGATTTCGATTTATAGTTTTGTTAATTCTGTTTATTGATTTGATTTATTAATTCGTATATTCAATCGATTCAAATTGATTTTGCTTTCGATTCATAATTATATTGTTTACTGTTGTCAATTTGAGTTAATTTTGATTCATATACCTGCAAATTGTGAACTATTAGCCTTATTATGCAAAAAGGTTAGCTTTCATTTCAATATCTTGATATGATCTTTTGAAAGCCTACCACATGTTCGATAAAATGCCTACTAGAACTAACAATGTGATACTTGTTCTAACATCATGCATGTTCTTGTTTTCGTACTATCTACATAACCTATGGTGGAAGCAGATTCAAACTTAAGTTCTATCTTAGTTAGGATTTGAGATATACTAAATGAACACGAAGAGTATGATTAATATTAGGTGCTAAATCTAATTGTTGGGATGACAGGGCATACATGGAGTTCTAGCACTAAAGCGAAAGCTAATGATGTTGGTCTCAAGCTATGCTACGAGAGATCAATTGCAAGTCTTCCAGCCACCTCCAGGTTAGGACCGGTCCTAGAGTTTTGTTTGAAGGCACCACGGTGAGTGTTTTCGGGAATATTTTGTTCTTTCTTTACGACCCTTTGTTATAGATTAAATTGGTTGTATTTTATGGTGCTTATTTCGCCCATTTGTCTATAATAAAATCGCAGTAGCTTAGTGAATAAGGTTTAATGTTGATATACCTTACAACCTCGTTGTACACATATTTTATCAATTTATTAGTTTGACGGTTCCGTTGATATAGAAACTCGTGTTTATGGTTTCTTTTGTCCTGGTGCATTGGTATTTCACTCTGGATGAAAAATATTTACCCTTTTTTAGCTTATCTGTAATCGCTAAGGAAACCAATAATTTCTCTAGCGAAAATAAGCTCGGAGAAGGTGGCTTTGGTCCAGTTTACAAGGTAATTATATATGCAACATATATCATGAACTATATTCAAGATATGAACATGTAAGCTAATGAAAAGAAAGCATAGCACTGAACGTAGTCTCTGCAGGGTGTATTGAAAATGGGTCGAGAAGTAGCTGTGAAGCGGTTGTCCGAAGCTTCCCAACAAGGGATGGAGGAATTTCACAATGAAGTTATTTGCATTTCCAAACTCCACCACCGAAATCTCGTGAAGCTGCTCGGATACTGCATTCAAGGAGATGAAAGAATATTGATTTATGAGTACATGCATAACAGAAGCTTGGACTGCTTTATATTTGGTATATTCATGAACTACAAATATTACTATTATATTCCTTGTAAGATGCATAAAACTAATTAAGTAGCTAATATCCTACAGATGAAACACGAAGATCGGTTATTGGTTGGTCTCGACGCATAAATATTATCCTTGGGATTGCCAGAGGTCTTCTTTACTTACATCAAGATTCCTGCCTTCAAATCATCCACCGGGTTCTGAAGGCAAGCAATATATTGCTAGATGATGACATGAACCCAAAAATATCAGATTTTGGCCTTGCAAGAAAGTTTAGAGGATGCGATACCACAACTAAGACCAAAAAGGTGGTCGGTACATAGTAAGAATCTGTAAATCGTTGTCAGTTAAATTCATTTTCTTATGCTTCAGAAAAAAAGTTAAATTTACATCACTTATTTTGCTGCAGCGGATACATTTCTCCCGAGTATGCAGTGCACGGCCGTTTCTCTACAAAGTCTGATGTATTTAGTTTTGGCGTTTTAGTGCTGGAAATAGTGAGTGGGAAGAAAAACAGAGAATTCGCTCATGAAAAAACAGAGAATTCGCTAAGAGGCAAGTATGATCATGGCACATCTTCTTAACTTCTTCCTTTCTTTAACAACCAAAAATATTTTAATCTTAGTTTACAATTTTAGTCTTTTTTTAATTTCGTTAACTTTGAGTATTCAAATGATTATATTATCGTCATGCATCATCATGTTTATTGAATATGTCAACTAGGCTTCGCAAGAGATAAAGTTTTGAACAAGGAAAGCATAACATATAGTCATACAATATGTCCTGGTGCATTGTTATTTCACTCTGGATGATAAATATATACCATTGGTGTTAATTGCAGATATGAATATGAATATAATGTCGAAAAAGTTGACGTCTGTGCTATCAAAGGCATGTCAAGCTTCAAAGTATGTGTCCAAGAAAGGAACTGCTTACCGTAATCAGCTGATGGAACAGAACAAACATTTTGTTCAGGAGCCAGCCACTGTCGCCAAATGCGAAGAGTTGTCTAAACAGTTGTTCTACACTCGTCTTGCTAGGTTAACTTTCCTGAAATCTATCCTTGTTTATCGTTTGCATCAAGTTGATTCTAGTGATATTATGCTTGTAGCAAGGTTCATTACTCCGGATATTTAGAACTAATTACTGATAGTAGGTCCTCCTTCATGTAGCGAGTGTCTTTGGACCGATTGGTAAATGAGTTAACCTTACTTACTGGCCATAAAGGTTTATTATGTTATAATATAATATACCATACTTATAAACAGCTCAAATATCGATGTTTAGATTTGGGTTTGTGTTATCTAGCAGATGGTTGTAAGTCACTTGAAACATTCAACATCGCACACACCCGTTTCAGGTATTCTTTTAATAAACATTGGTTCCAGTTTTTTAGTTATTTCTTTATGTATCTCTTAGACATTGTGTCTAGTTAACCACATAATAATGTACCTAAATAGAATTTACGTTAATAATCTGATTTTATCTAATTCATAACCTATGTTGATATGATCGTTTGCAGCTACATTGGTGTATGCCAAACACAAGGAGGAAAGCTCAGTATATTGATGTTGGCCACTCCTTCAAACACCTCACGCGTTTTGACGAAGATGTATTAATTCGTCATAGGTCCTTCTTTGCATCCTTATGACGAAGATGTGTTAATTGCAGAGAAGTCTTTGGAAAGAGAGGAAACCGGTCGTACCCATGCGGAGCTTTCTTTTCTTGTATATACAATTGATAAGAAGTTTATGGTCTGTGAATGAATTTAATTTTTATATTTAATTGCTGCAAATTACTAGATATTTGTATCCAAAATATTGATTTTTTTTTTGTTGTATTGAAATAGTTAGTGACCACTTTCTTTTTGTCTCTAACATTAGATACCAAACTTATTTGGTCACTGATCGGGGTTAACGGAGCCGTTAACTCCGTTAAATGAGCTGAATAGTGACCACTTTTACTTGTTTAGAGACCAAATTAGTGACGACTTTTTTGTCATCACATATATAGTGACCACTTTGTTTTCGTCACTAATTAGAGACAAGTTATGTTTTTGGTCACTAATAAAATTAGCCACGGACCTTTAGTGACCAAAAGTGACGACTTTTATTTTGGTCACTAAATTCCTTAGTGACGGAATTTTTCAACTGTTAGTGACCAAATGTGTTTTGTCTCTAAAAGCCTTTTTTCTTGTAGTGTTTCTATCATGTGCCCTTGGGCACATGATAACATGTATATATTAATATTAAAAGTACATTAAAAGTACACTTTTAATATTAAAAGTACACCAAAAGTACACAAAAAGTACACTTTTAATATTAATATATACATGTTATCATGTGCCTAAGAGCACCCGGAGTGGGGGCGTTCTCGGCCCGTTCTCGCACTCACAACGACCGTTGTGGTCGTTACCACTCCGGGCTGCCTCGTTGTGGGCTCGTTGTGGGCTCGTTGTGAGGAGACCGTTGTCTCCTCAACGAGCCGTTATGAGATTTTTGTGTTTTTTTTTCTTTTTTTTCACCAAACGGTAATAATACAGTTATATTAATAAATATATATATATATATATATATATATATATATATATATATATATATATATATATATATATATATTTTTTTTTTTTTTTTTTTTTTTACCAAATTTCACTTATAAATACAACCCCATTTTAACCAAAAAAAATCACACCTTCTTTCAACAATCTTATTCTTAATCCAATTCAATCTCATACCAAACCCAAAAAAATCACAAAATGTCTTCATCTTCATCAAACGCTCCCCAAACAAACACAAACAATCCCTCGACGCCACAATCACAAACACCATCCGGTTTCGCCAACTATTTCGGCACAACAAACGCCCTATATCCAAACCAAATACCAAACTTTTCGGCACAACAATCCCAACAAATTCTAAACACGTATTTAACGCAACCACCTCTACAACCACAATACCCACAACAAATGTTCACTCCCGAACAATACGCCATGCATCAACATCTTTTCTCACAATCCCAAACTTTTCTTCCCCAAACTTTTCCTCCCCAAACTTTTCCAACCCAAACTTTTCCAACCCAACAAACACAAACTTTTGTTCCCGAAACCCAAGAAATCGTCCAAGAAACGGACGATGTGGTCGAAGTAACCGCACGACCGTCGACGTCGAAAAAGAAAAAGCAATGCAAAAAGATTGCATGGACGGTCCCAGAGGAGGTCCTTTTGGCGGAGATGTGGTGCGTGGTCTCGGAAGATGGGGTCGTAGGAAACGCCCAACCCGACGCGACATTTTGGCAACGGATCGTTGCGGGTTACAACAAAGAGGCGACGAAGCAAGGATTGCCGGAGAGAGGCAAGGAGTCCATCAACTCCAAGTTTACGGCGATGAGTGCCTTGGTCAAGGTTTTTATCGGCCACCATTCCGAGGCGGTAAGAAATCGGGAAAGCGGGACCGACGACCATGCGGTTTACCAAGCGGCTCGGCAAATGTACTATGAGGCCGAGCATTCGACGTTTAAGCATGACAATGCTTGGGAAATATGGAAGGATCACGGCAGATGGCGTACATTTGTCAAGTTAGACCCTCCACGAGATACCGTCAACCTAGACGACGTTGACGCCGGGGACGATATATTTGCGGATGATGTAGAAGAACGACCTCCAGGGAAAAAGAGAGGTAGTAAAAGAAAGGAATCATCCGACGCCTCCGATAAGGCGCAAACATCTTCGTCCTCGACGCTTTGCGGGCTCATCGCGTCACACTTGAAGAAGATTACGAAGACGAAGAAGCAAACTGCGGAAATAAAGGCGAAAACCCTCCACCGACAAGAACAAGCGGCTATCCGACAAGAAGAAGCGGCTTACTCTAGTGCAAGAAGAGACGATATGATGTTTGATGTGTAAAATCGAGTCTTAAATTTAACCGACTATTTCACGCAATTACACACTTATAGGCAGTGGACCTATTCGTATGTAATATAGTTTAATAGTAAGTATAGGTTCGTTCGCAGGGACTAATTTGTTTTTATATTCGAATAAATAATACTAAGAGTATTTGGGGGAGTTTTTTATCGTAACAAAAGCTTGCAAGTAATTAATAAAAAGAGTGATTAATTAAAATCGAGCGAAAAGTAATTGATTAGATCAAATAATAAAGAGATTACACTTGTTTGACACTTCACCTATTTTCCGTTAATTTTACGAGATCGATTGTTGTTTCAACTTCTAAGATATAATAAAAGTCCTTCCGAATCTTTTATTAACTTTAATTATCTCTACTTACACCGTTCCTTCCGAATACTGTTAATAAATATTAATAATCAAGCAATAAGTATCAAGCCTGTTTTTTAGTGATTTAACCTTATAGAGTTTCCTTCCGAATAACTCCTCTAATTATCAAGTCCTTCCGAATCTTAATACTTAGACCTATTCACTTAAATTAAATTACCTAAGTTGTTATTACTAAGTCCTTCCGAATCTTAATAATTTTAAATCGATTATAGACCGACCGATTACTTCATAAAACTTATCTAATCTATCTAGATTCCTTCCGAATACCTAGAATGTTGATTAAACAAATTATATATAAACAACTATAATAACATATTAAAATCTAAGCAAATAAGGATCGACGGTTAAACACAAAAACATAAAACAACCGAAAACGTTAAATAAACATCAAATAGGATCCGTTGTTCAAACAAGCATAAAGAGAATTTAGCTACTCATAACGTGGTCTGAAAAAGCAATTAAGTCGTTAGAAAACATGCTGGAAAATAATTCAAAACTGGAAAAGAACAAACGAGGAAAATCGCCGAACGTGTCGTGATCGCCGATTGCCGAAAATATGATCTTCCGTGCCTTGAACCTTGCTTCTAAACGTATTAACAGCTCCAGAGACGTGAGAATAATACTGAATGATTTTCTGGACGGATTTGGTGTTGTATTTATAGGCAAAATCAAGGTGGAAATCGTATTCGACTCAAACTCCAATTTCTTGTGTTTATCCAGACAGGTGCGCAGCACCCCTTCCATAGGTGCGCAGCACCGGGCATTTCCGTGTCCAAAACCAACTCAAATTCCTCTAGGTGCGCAGCACCTATTCCCCAGGTGCGCAGCACCTCCTTAGCTTCTCCGTAATCTCGTCATTTAAGCTCATTTCTTCACTCCTTTCCACTTCCCGATCATGTAAACCTGTAAAATAGATAAAAACACTTTTCCACACGATTAAATGTAAAAACCTATCCTATCCATCATGTTCACTATGAAAACCGACACAATATCGCATAGAAATATCTATATAAATATGCGATATCAAATCCCCCCAAACTTGCCTTTTTGCTTGCCCTCAAGCAAAAACTGTTTTCAAATTAATTATCAAAGCCAAAAATAAACATAACCAAACTCCTCACGATTTTTATTGGAAGTAAAATCACACAAACTCTCAAACTAATCTAAAAGGGTGTGTAAAATATCTCTGTAGAATCGCTCAATTGCTCAGTCATGGTGAGTATTCTATCATAGGCTTGATAATGTATCACTTCTCCACCACTAGTGTCACACCCCGCTAAAGCGGAAACACGGAAGTGTGAAGAGCTGGAAAATCATCTCACAGGTCATACAAAACATAACGGTAAAAGAGTCATTCATTCAAAATAAAAATGTTTAATTCCATTCGAACAATCGAAAGACAAATAGTTTAGTACATCGACACATGATTAAAATGTTTGATAAAATATTTCCCAAAACAACTGGCCAAGTCTTTTCCCAACAACGTCCTCACACGACCGCTTTGACCCGTCCACGCCATGCATCATGAGCTTACACTAATTTCCTGAAACATAAGATAAAGTGTCAACTACGAAAACGCAGTGAGTGAGTTACAGTTTAAATAGTTGGCATAAAAAGTATGAGTAAAGTATATAAAGTAAGAGTTTTCCCATAAGGAAGATTAGCGGAGAAAAGTCGCTTAAAAAGTTTATATACTTGTAAAGTTTAAGTAACGGGCGAATTGTGCCCTAACTTGTAAAGACTAAATAGAATCAAATTAGTCATATAGTAGAAGCGGATAACAATCGCTAAAAGTTTATAAGTTTATAAAGACTAAATAGAATTTAATTTAGTCAAGTAGGAGAAGCGGTAACAATCGCTAAAAATTTATAAGTTATGCGTAAGTAACTAAATAGATTTCTTGTATCAACCACTTGGCATCTATAACTAAGTGTTCACACTAATCCGATTATCAACCGAGCGGCCCCAACTTCCCGCCTCTCAAACGGAAAGTTAAAAGAGAGAAATTCAGCAATATGTACTTAGACTGCCATCTAAGCAAGGAACGGTTATTTCCTAAGTATCGATACCCATAATTACTATACGGCTTAAGTAGTTAATAGTGTGTAAGAGAGAAACTAAAACATAAGTGGGCACTATGAAATTTTATTATAAAAGAGAGAG
>CAJVGC010000582.1:10510748-10547930 GCA_910822075.1 Senecio squalidus
GATGTATCATGACCTTGAAAGATTTTTATGGTGGCCGGGTATGAAGGTGAGATCGCCCGAGTATGTTAGTCGAGTTTGGACTTGTTTCTAAGTTGAAGATTGAGTATCAGAAACCGTCTGGCTACTCCAACAAACCGAAGTTTCCCGAGTGGAATGGGAGAGCGTAGTTACTATGGATTTTGTTACTAAACTTCCGATGATCTTCGAGTGGTATGACAGTGTCCTGGGTTATTGTTGATCGATTGACGAAGTCTGCTCATTTCCTACCGATTCTGTGAGAACTATCCGATGGAGAGATTCGTACGTTTATATATTCCGAGATTGTATCGAAACACGGTGTTCCTGTATCGATTATTTCCGATCGTGATGCTCGTTTCACTTCTCGATTTTGGAAGACTTTCCAGACCGCTATGGGCACAAGATTAGATATGAGTACCGCCTATCATCCTCAGACCGATGGTCAGAGCGAGAGAACTATTCAGACTACGGAAGATATGCTACGAGCTTGCGCTATTGATTTTGGTGGTAGTTGGGATGTTCATTTGCCGTTGATTGAGTTCTCGTACAACAACAGCTATCACACGAGTATCAAGTGTGCACCGTTTGAAGCTTTGTATGGCCGCAAGTGTCGATCACCGGTATGTTGGGCAGAAGTTGGAGATAGTCAGATTTCCGGTCCGGAGATTATACAAGAGACCACTGACAAGATCTTCAAGATCAAGGAACGATTGATTACTGCCAGAGATCGACAGAAGAAGTATGCTGAGAAGCGCAGGAAACCTCTCGAGTTCAGTGTTGGAGATATGGTATTATTGAAGGTATCTCCATGGAAAGGGGTTGTCCGATTCGTGAAGCGCAGCAAGCTGAGTCCGAGATACACGGGTCCGTTCAAGATTTTAGCCCGCATCGGCCCAGCTGCGTATCGATTAGATTTGCCGGCAGAACTGAACAGCGTACATAACGTATTTCATGTATCTCAGTTGAAGAAGTGCCTGGCTGATGAGACGTTATTAGTTCCTCTTGAGCAACTCCAGATTGATGATAAGCTTCATTTCGTTGAGGAACCGATCGAGATCGTTGCTAGTGATGTTAAGCGTCTGCGACGAAGTAAGATCCCGATTGTCAAAGTTCGCTGGAATTCCCGCTTTGGAGCTGAGTTCACGTGGGAACGCGAAGATGAAATTCTGCGGAAGTATCCGCACCTTTCTCCCGGAAGTAGCACCCAGTGATAATTTCGTGGACGAAATTCTTTTTACTTGGGGAGACTGTGACATTCGCGGATTTCACGGTATTATTCTATCGTTCCGTATTCGTTTTATTTTTTTATGTTCGTGTTTTGACCCTATTGTATTCCTTTTATGTTTATCGTATTCGTATTTTATGAGTATCGTATTTGTATTTTATATCTAGTATGTGATTCGAATCTTTATGTCGGGAACGTATAGTCTTAAGTGCCTTTTAGTATAAGTCTGTATGCTCTTATGATAAGTTTAGGGGAATTATGCCCTTAATTATATGATTAAGATTGATGTTTAAAAAGTATTTCATTTTTAGTCCCTTCGGAAATTTTATTACAAAACTAGTCCTATGGGCGAAATTCTATTACAATTTTAGTCCTATTCAGAATTTATTACGAAAATCGTCTTCCCCCACCAACTTATTTGTCCTTATCTACATCATTTTTGTCTTTATTCTATCATCACCTTTCCTCCCCAAGAAAACACCTACACACACTCTCTCTCTCTAGAATCACCATAAGCACTCCACCTTCTCTCTAACTTTTCCGGCAATCTAACCGTTGGATTTCAAATCCGAGACCGGATTATTGATCCCCATCATTATCTTCATCTATCCTCCAAGTTTCATTTTCGATCAAGTAAGTATTTCTCCATTTTGGTTTTAAACTTTATGCTATTTTGAGTCAATCCCGAAACTATCACTTTTCACCAACAAAACCGAGATTTTATTGAGGATTATTGTTCCTAAATGTATTATGGACATAAGGTTTTGATTATAGATCATTTGGACATTTAAAACAATCCAAAATCGATTTCCAAATGTTATTTTTCGTAAAAATCTCGTTACTGCACGTAATTTACTTCATATTCACGTAATTGACCATCCCGATCACGTAATTGTGCTATTTCGCCCGTAACTCTCTTGCTGGTCACGTAATTTAACCAATTACGCACGTAATTATGAAATTACGTGACTCCCATTCACGTAATTCTTGCTTGTATGTCACGTAAATGTGTATTGATCACGTAATTCTCACTTATGTTCACGTAAGTATGCCCTAAGTCACGTAATAGTCCTGTTGATCACGTAACATGCTTACTCTTCACGTAATTATGATTCATCTGCACGTAATTGGTATATAAGTCACGTAATTAACCTCCTGATTCCGTAACTCCTTGTTTTGTCCCGTAACTCTTGTATAACACGTAACTTGATACTTACGTGACTTGTAGTGCACGTCAGTATTAGGATCACGTATCTAGTCCGTTGACTTTCCGAAACACTTGTTATTCCGTTATATCGATATTCCTTTGGTTATTTTAAAACCCGTATAAAACGTTAATCATTAAGGCATAACCCTACTAGACTTAGAGATACTTAGACATGTTTATTTACGTGATGTATAGGGCACTAGACGTTGGAGCTTGACGGTATTATAGTATTTCCCGACATATAAAGATTTGGATTGCTTTGCTATACTGTGAGTTATTCGTTGCCCTTTTTACTGCTTTTACATTTTTGGGCATGATTAGCGTTAAACTAATGTATTTTTGGTATGTATGTATTATGGATATGTATTGTGGATATGATGCTTTAGATGGTCTTACCCAAACTCGTACCGCCTTTGTGGTAGTATGAGGCCCCGTATACACACCTGTTAGCTACGTATATATAGCGCTATATGGGTCTAACAAACCCTCATTCTAACACGTTATTATGATAAGGGAGGAGCCCTGTCCGTGTTAGTAATGTTATGACCGATTATTTCCGAGAACAACCTAGCTTAAGACACTAGGTGGGGTTAGTTGCCAGTATTGTTAAGGGTCAGGTGTATCTTATGTTCCTAAAGCTGTTATCTATCAAGTATGTATTTTATGATATGATTATGGTATTTTATGGTATATGTATGAATATTTATCGAAAGGTTTGGTATACTTCAAATATATTTTGAACTATCTTTTCAAAAAGGACTTATCTTCAAATCTTATCTTTTGGGTCAAAACTTATTGAAAACTTTTATACTAATATGTTTTTATTTACTATTGCGATTAATTCACCAACTTTATGTTGACGTCGTATTTTAACGCTTTTCAGGGATTTGAGGTTACCTCTTTTGATGCTATGCTTGCTTGGCTACTTGGGACTTTTTGCTTGGAATCTATTTTGTTATTGTAATTCCTTAGTTTCCCAAACTCTGTAGCCGTATTTTGATATTATTCGGATGACTGTAATAAGTATTTTACTTCAAACTCTTTATCTATGTTGATGATGTTTGGTTTATTTATGTTTGATGTAACCTTGAATCTCTGATACCGTATACACTGTACACCTCGGTTCCGCCATTTATGCGGGGTGTGACATCTATGTTTTTGGCATCAAAGGTGGATTAAAAGTTTTGCCTCAAATGGTTTGTCTAGGATCTATCAAACAACCAATTAACATGTTAATTTCGACGAAGTAATCCTGACATCGTAGTTCTTATGAACTAAATCTAACCCTCTACAAAGCTCTATGTCCCGGACAATGTTCCATATCTTAGCGTCACAAACCAACATTTGAATATGTGACATTTATCAACCAAAGTCTTCTTTGAGTTGGTCAACTGAGCGTTTATAGTAGTGGATATATCTTTGGAACAGTAAGCATCAAACGAGACCTCTAACCTAATGTTAGAGCTTATCTCTTTTCAAGATCACCGCTTAGATCAACTGCCAAGAACTTGTGATTTGATTACTAAAGTAATTCAAATCATGTGTCTCTACGAATGAGGACTTCATATATATATATATATATATATATATATATATATATATATATATATATATATATATATATATATATAATATATATATATATATATATATATATATATATATATATATAGATTGGGGTTCAATAGAGATCCTCTTTTTGCTAGAGATCCAGGGATCACCCTCCCAGCCACAAGATCAACTAAAATTCGTGGCTGAGATTAAAAGTAGAGTTAAGTGAAAATCCTTTAAAAACACACGGAGGGGCATAATGGTCTTTTTACCTTTTTCTCTTTTTTAGGTCCACGCGCTTCCAATCTTAACTTAACGTGTTCCTGATTTTGAAACATAACTTCACCGATTCAGTTTTTAACCTAATTTTTTCGATTGAGAATCGAATTGAACTCTAATTCGTCAATTGAAAAAGAGATAAATTTCTTCTTATCTTCCGATTAAACATGTCATCCACAGGTAATTTTTTGATTTCTTTTATACATTTTTTTTTTTTTTTTTTTTTTTTTGTGGTTTATTCAGTCACATGTGATTTTTGTTTGTTTTTTATATTTTTGTGTTGTTCTCTTGTAGGTCGGACTCGTAGAAGTGAACGGATACTCAAAAGAACTGGTTTGAGTAAATTTAAAAACACATCCACTACTCCTGTTGTTATTGAAGATGTTGTTGATGGTAATGTATCCAGTTTTTGTGTATATATTTTTTTATATGATGTTTTTATTATATTTTTTCATGAATCTGTATACGTATTTACATTTGTTTGTTCTATGTTTTTGTGACTGGTGCACAATCACCTGTGATTGGGGGACAAGCAGATGTTTTTGAAGAACAATCAACTATTCCTGTTGTTACTCAAGATGTTGTTAATGGTAATTTATCCAGTTTTTGTGTATTTTATTTTTAATATGATGTTTTTGTTATATTTTTTCATGAATCTGTATACTTAGTTACATGTTTTTATTTCATGAATCAACTGTTTTTGAAGAACAAACACCTGTGATTGGGGCACAAGAAGATGTTTTTGAAGAAGAATCACCTGTGATTGGTGCACAAACAGATGTTTTTGAAGAAGAATCAACTATTCCTGTTTTTACTCAAGATGTTGTTAATGGTAATTTATCCAGTTTTTGTGTATTTTTTTTTTATATGATGTTTTTGTTATATTTTTTCATGAATCTGTATACTTAGTTACATGTTTTTATTTCATGAATTAACTGTTTTTGAAGAACAAACACCTGTGATTGGGGCACAAGAAGATGTTTTTGAAGAAGAATCACCTGGATTGGTGCACAAACAGATGTTTTTGAAGAACAATCAACTATTCCTGTTGTTACTCAAGATGTTGTTAATGGTAATTTATCCAGTTTTTGTGTATTTTTTTTTTATATGATGTTTTTGTTTTATTTTTTCAACAATCTGTATATGTAGTTACATGTTTTTGTGCTATGTTTTTATTTTGCAGCTGAAGAACAACCACATATGTTTGAAGGTCCATCTTATGTTTATGACACTACTATTACTGAAAGTGAGAAAGATAAGACAACGCAGGGTATGCCTAAGAAGTACACAAGAAGTAAGATTCTTGAAGAAATTAGAACTTCATCCCTTTGTCGTTCTGTTATTAAGCCTGATGATTTATCAAGAAGGAAAGAGGTTGTTTCTAAAAGGAAATCAGTTTGTGTTGGTGGTGTTGATGATTCTGTTTTGGTAAAGGTTGCTAAACCGAAGAAATTTTTAGCTATTAGAACTCGCATGTCCCCACATAATTTATTCATTGCATTGAATAATTTAAGTTTAGAACAGAAGTTTTGTTTAAAAGAAATGGGTTTTGGTGGTTTATACAAGATGCCATGTGATGGGCTTCCTGCACATATTGGTCATTTTGTTGTCGATAATTTTAATCCAAGTAGTATGACTTTGAAGATGAAGAATGGCGTAATTAATATAACTGAGGGAGCTGTTCATGAAATTCTTGGTATTCCTTGTGGTGGGTTGAACATTTGCGATTTAAATGAACTTCCTATGGAGGATCGACCTTTAATTAATCAGTGGTATTCTCAGTTTCTATCTGGCAATAAAGTTCGTGCAACTGATATATGCAAAGCTATTGTCAATTCGTCTGAAGCGGGAATTCTGTTTAAAATTAATTTTCTGGTCTTGTTTTGTAATACAATGGTTGGATGCCCTAGTTCGGGTTTCTGTGACGTTAAACTTTTGAAGTTTTTTGACGAATCGGTTGATATTTCTTCTTTGAATTGGTGTCGATATATTTTAGATTCTTTGGCTCAAAGTAAAAGTGGATGGAAGAAATATGACAGTCGTTTATATGGTGGTCCACTTACTTTTCTTGTTGTAAGTTATTTTCTTTTCTTTATCATTCTTTTATTATCTATTGTTTTATTGTTTATGTTACTTAATAATTTTTTGGTTTTTATATATAGCTTTTGTATTTTGATTATGTGAAATTCCACTTGGATGACACACCTCGTGGGAGACCTGCAATTCAAGGCTGGAGTATGGATAAAATGAAGGCTAGGGAAGATCTTGAAATGAAAGAAGGAGGTTTTGGTATTTGGGATTTGCAACCTGATTATAATCAGTTGATCATGAACGAAGATTTTGCTGTTGATGTTAGTTTTTTTACTTCTTTTTATAAACATTCCCTGAAATGATTAATCACCGGTGATTTTATTAAAATTAAGTCACTAAAATGATTAAACTGGTGTTTATTATATACTAATCACCGGTGATTTTATTATATAGTAACATTCTATAGTTAATCACCTGTTTATTATATAGTAATCACCGATGATTTTATTAAAATTAAGTCACTAAAATGATTAAACTGGTGTTTTGTTTATAAGATAAAATATAAGGGCTTATTAACTTATTGAGTTTTCTTTTAACTATTTGTTTTTAATATTTATTCTTTTTCTGTGTTTTTTGTTATTTTGATTTTTTTTTGTTTTTTAGGATATGGTGCGTAAACTGCAGTCGAAATTTTCCGTTTTGGTGGATGATAAAGATGATATAATGTCATATCTACAAGAAGCTGTCCACAAATTTCCTCTTCATCCAAAAATATTGGATTTTAAAGAGTTGTTTAAGTCTGTTTTTGTTTGTGATGATGATGATTTTGAAGATGCAGTTCAAGGAGGTCTTTAAACATTAGTTGTTCTTTTTTAAGTAGTTTGTTTGTTTTTAAGTAGTTTTTTTATGTAGCTGTTTTATGTTATTTGGAAACTTTTTAGAATTTTTGGACAAGTTATGACCAATCTTTCAATATATTATATGTATGTGCTTTTTTATGTAGATTAACTCTTTTTTTTTTTGTATGTTTAAACATGTTTGGTAATCACATACTAAGGCATTAAACTAATAGTAATCACAGGTGATTACTATAAAAACAACATAAATCTTCAAACACATTAAAATTGAAACACAAACAAACATATATTAAAATTCAACAAACACAAACAAACAGAAATCACATTTCCTCTTTATCTGTCTGAGATAAGAGGTTTACATACCAACAAACACATTCAAATTCAACACAAACAAACATAAGACAAACAAACAAACATATTGGCTTCATAAGAGACAATCTTTTCATGTTAGACGTCGCATTTTTCCACATTGAACACCAATATAAAACCAGAGTTTGTTTGTCGCAAGGTTTTTGTGAAGAGGAACGTAGTCCCATATTGCAACCCATGTCTTTTTCTCCAACTGTTCCAATAACCATTGATTGTTACATGGCTAGTTGGAACATTCCTTCGTGGGTCGGGGTATGTTTGAATTCCGAATATCTTAATGGGATCATTGTTGAAAACAATTTCACAATATTCATATTCAGTAAGGTTATGTTCCCTTACAAAGTATGCTGGTATTGTCTGCAAAAAATGACATAGTTATTGTTTTTTATTTACACAATATATATTAAAGGTAAACCATGATATTATGAATATATAAAAACTATAGAATCACAGGTGATTACTATAAAAACTTACCACTCTTCCCTTTGTGACTTTTTTGCGATCAAGTTTAATGGCAAAGCTATCATTTGGCATTCTTTTTAGTTTTTTGTTTAGTGTACTCCTTTCTCTTCCATATGCATCCTTTATATAGGCATATATTATGAATATGAATGGTTGTTGTGTAGTCTTCAAATGCATTGAATTGTCTTCAATGCATTGAATGTAATGAGCATAAGCTAGGACTAGTCTTCAAATGCATTGAATTGTCATTTCTTTTTTCTCTTTTTCTGCATTTTTGCATTGAGTTGTAAATCAATATTTTTTGTGGTTATGCATTTCTGTCACATTTACCAAAACAAGAATATATTCTTTTTCATATTTACCAAGTATATATTTTTCCAACCACTTGCAATAAAAGTCAAAATACAGAATTCATTATACAAAAATTATATGTAAAAACTATAGAAACACCATTCTAAGGCACATTATTAATTAAATCACCGGTGATTACTAAACTTTTGGAGACATTTTACATCAACATTCTTAAGGCACATTATTAATAACAATCACCGGTGATTATAAGAATGCCTTTAGTAGCCAAATGTATGTTTCTGGAAAAACAGTTGCAATTGCTCTTTTCAAAGTCGATGCTTTGTTTCTGGAAAAACAGTTGCAATTCTATGCCACATGCAAAGTCGATGCTTTGTTTCTGGAAAAACAGTTGCAATTGCTCTTTTCATTGCAGGATCTTGATCGGTTAATATTATTCTTGGTTGCTTCTTGAAGGCGTCTAAGAATGCCTTTAGTAGCCAAATGTATGTTTCTGTAGTTTCATTTCTCAGCATACCAGCACCAATTGTAACACACTTTTTGTGATTATCGATCGCAGTGAATGGAACAAATATCATACTGTACCTATAAATCATTAAAATCACATGTGATTATCAAATTTACAATTTCTTTAAAATAAAAAAAAAAAGATTTAAGTTATAATATACCTGTTTGTACAATAAGTTGCGTCAAAAGAAATTATATCACCAAATTCTTTGTAGTTTGCTTTTGCTGTTTCATCTGCCCAAAAGAAACATTCTAACTCGCTGTTTTTTATATCACAGGAGAAGCTGAAGTCTTTCACATATTCTTCTCTGTTTGTGAGTTTGGTGACAAGCATTTGAGCATCACTTTCTCCAATAAAAACATTCAAATCCCTTTTGAAGTTTTTGAAATCAGTTTTCGTCCCACTCACATGTGAATAACCCCCTTTTGTATTACAATATAAATTGTAAGAAACTGTTGCCCCATAATTTGAGTCCGCCATTTGTTTCATAAACATCAATTCTGGCATACCTAATTTTCTATTTTCCTTAGAAAGATGCCTATACTCTATTGGGTTCAATGGGTGGTTGTGTTCTTCAACAAAGAGGTGCAGCTTATATGTGGTAGTACAATCTACAAGTTTAAGCATGATATGAGCATTGCATCCTGTTACCTGGAAAGTCGATTTTCTTTTAAGCTTCCCACTATTTTCTGGATCCAACGTGTTGATATTTATACTTGGAGGTGCACCATGTTTGTTGCAACGAATATACTTGGTCTTAATGATTCCACTTTTTGTTTTTTTTGATGATGATAATTTTATATCAAATCCCGACTTTATTGCATACTCTTTATAAATTCTGAAACACTCTTCAAATGATCCATAATTTTTTCCCCTAATTGGTTTGTCGTCATCTTTAACATAAGGTAACCAATATCGAGAACCACCAGGAGTCTCTATGTTGTTGTTATCATTTGAAGATGCTGTTGGAGTGCTGTAGTGTGAACCTGTAAAGTCAAAGGTAATTTACATCAACATACTAATCCATATTAATAACAAAATCACCGGTGATTATTAACCATTTGGTGGCATTTTACATGAACAATCTAAGGCACATTATTTACAAAATCACCGGTGATTTCTACTTGTACCCAAGTCACTGAAGAACCTAAACAACTTTTAGTTGGTTCAATTGTTAACAACAACGTTAAACCTTTTTATAAACCATGTGTAGTTGCTACAACGGATTTAAATATTGCTCAAAACACCCATCAAATGTTTTTTTGTTCAAAGAAGTACAACTACAGTCACTTTATTAAACAAAATTATATGTAATCACCGGTGATTACTAAACATATATGTTTAAACATTCTAAACTAAATTTACATACACAAACTAAACAAAATTATATGTAATCACCGGTGATTACTAAACATATATTTTTAAACATACTAAACTAAATTAATACATATTTAGTAATCACATACTAAGGCATTAAACTAATAAAATCACATGTGATTACTTACTTTCCAGTATCTGGTTATTGATGTTGTTTTCGTTGTCATTATTTTCCAAATTATTGTTGGTTGTTGAATCCCCTCTTTCTTCAATAGTTTCTTCTGAAATTAGCGTCATTATCTGCAATTAAAAAAAAAAAAAATCAGATCTAAGAATCGATTGTTAAAATATCCTTCTATCGATTGTTAAAATTCGGATTACAATTGATTGTTAAAATTCTGTTTGAAAAATTGATCGAGATTCAATGAGGTATACTTTTTGTTTCTTTGTTCTTTAAGCGCGTGGCTATGAATGAGTTAAAAAAAAAAAAAAAAGGTAAAAAGACCATATTACCCCTCCGTGTGTTTGATGGGTTAATGAAATTGTGTGGCTGGGAGGGTGATCTCTGGATCTCTAACAAAAAGAGGATCTCTATTGAACCCTCCCCTATATATATATATATATATATATATATATATATATATATATATATATATATATATATATATATATATATATATATATATATATATATATATATATATATATATATATATATATATATATATATATATATATCTTGTACTTTCATCTCCAAGAAAGGACCGGAGAAACCGGTCATGTCAAAAGATTTTTTTCATTTTTAGTTGCCAAAGGAAATTTTGTCACTACATAAGTTTTATAACTTTCAATTAAATAATTAATTTATAGTAACTATTTATGAATGTTAATTATTTTTAACGACAACAATGTAGCCGCAAATTTATTTTTGGTCATTTTTTTCCGGCAAAAGAGGTCTTCTCAAAAGAATAATTTTTCGTCTCCAAAGACCTTAAGTGGCCATCCTTTGGCGAGGACACTTTGGTCGCCAAGACCATTGCAACAAACTTTGATACTTCGGAGACAATTTTCTTTCGTGAAGACAAGATTTTTGTAGTGCGATATAAGACATTAATTAGAAATCAGACTATAGATAATTACATGACAAAAGTGGATTACATTGTTGTCTCTAGTTATCAATTAAACATCGATAAGAATTGGATTCCTTTAAAAAAAAAACCCAAATTAGGATTCCGGACAACCCAAGTAGTGGCAAAGATAAAAGTTGTTCGTATTTGAATACGTCAAATAAAATGTGTGTCTATAAATATGTGAGCCTACGGGGTTGCACACATTGACATTTAAATATGACTATACGTTTATATATTTATTATATATTACTTAATATGTTAAGTGTAATATTTAATAAATGGGAGCATGTATTATGTAATTATAGAGGTTTCCTAATTATAATACAACTTATACTCCAAGTAAATGTTTTGCTATATAAGGAACACCAAGTCCCTTATTCCAAACCATACAATCGATTTAGGCTTTCATCTAAAATCGATTTTCCCTCATTCCTTGTAGCCGATTGATTATCAACAAGGAAAAGGGTTTTCGGTTTGTTTGGTTTTCGAGCTAAGGGTTTCGAACACCTAGGAGGTGTAGTTCAAGCATACTGTTTAGATCAAGCAATTACTAGAAGTTAGACAAAGGTTGTGGGAGCTAGACAAAGGTTGTAGAACAAGTAAACGTGTACTAGCATATAAGTATGTTGCTAAAGAAGGTGTCGTGTACAAACCTGTAGAAGGATTTCTACTATAAATCCTAAACGAGGTAAATCAACAACAAAGGTACAATTATTTACTTAGTTAATATCGTTTATGTGTTTGATTAACTTGCTTTCGCTGCATGTTGTTTGACAATCTGATTAGATATATACCTATAGTGGAATCAGTCAGATCATAATACGAGTTAACTTGTATTGTAAAACATCAAAAAAAAAAAATAGGGGGGGGGGGGGGGGGGGGGGGTTGGTTATTTGGTTTGACCAAAAGAAGAAAAAGAGATTTTGATCTGAAGCCCGACCGCGACGCAATGGATGCTACTACGCCGTAGCGGGATATTTTATAGAAAAACGTTTTTTTTAGAATTTAATGTAAATTATATGCTAAACCTAAAATACAATATTTGATGTTTTATTTACCTTTGTAATTTCATTAAGCAATAATCATAAGCGTAGTACTACATGCATACTTTTACGAATATGATTACGATATTAGATATTTGTTAATTGAAATTGGTTAAACATATTATTACACGAGATAATTGAATATGTGCGACACTTTATACAAATAGACTTAAAAAGGTTTTTTGCGGGAATTATTTGATAATTGAATTATATATGTATTAAATAACTTACGCAATCCATAATTGCTTATGTGAACGGATGTATGTGGTCCGTTTCCAAGCGAAACGGGAGTTATTTAATATATATATATATATATATATATATATATATATATATATATATATATATATATATATATATATATATATATATATATATATATATAGAGGTGGGTTCAAATAGGAACCACTAAATATTTGAGAACCATTAGGAACCAATATTCACCAGTGTATATACATATGATATTCACCAATGTATATATATATATGATATTCACCAGTGTATATTTAATATGATATTCACCAGTGTATATTTAATATGATATTCACCAGTGTATATACACTGGTGAATATCATATATATACACTGGTGAATATTGGTTCCTAATGGTTCCTAATTATTTGTATGTTTCTCATTTGAAACCAACTATATATATATATATATATATATATATATATATATATATATATATATATAATGACCTAGAGAGACATTTTTGTTATTTAGGGCACACCCACTTTCTTGCGTAGTTAACTCTTTTAGTTACATATATATTATTGGAGTAAATTACGTAGATCGTCCCTAAGGTTTATATGAAATTATGGATTTCGTCCCTAACTTCGAAAAGTTGCATGGATCGTCCCATTGTTTGAACTAATTACTCATTTCGTCCCTAATTTTAACGTCCGTTAATTTCCACCGTTAGACTGTCCCACGTGTTAAACACGTGAGGGGTATTTTAGTCTTTTAAACCTTAGGGACGATCTATGTAATTTACTCTTATAATTATAATATAATATAATCGATTATAATAATGAAATAAAATAGTGGAAAAAAAAAGGCAAAAATATAAATGCAAATCATCAACATCTATCTGTTAATTACATCATATCTTTTTCTCTCTCTCTCTCTATTTCCACCTGAAGAATTTGAGCTAATTTGTGTCTGAATTACACAATGCAGGTCAGTTTAAATTCCAATTAAACTCACTTTTAATCCAATTATTCAATCAATTTCCACTAATTTTGTTTGAATTTGTTTTTCAGACAAGAACAGTACAAGTAGGTCATCTATCAGATCTAGCTACCGACGCCGTTTAAACGGAGTATTCCGTTGGTGGTGAGTTCATTGTTGACGCCGTCGGAGATTAGATCGGAGGTAGGTGAAGTGGTGGAGAGTGTACAAGGCGGTGATGGTGATGGTGAGCTCGTGGCGGTGAAAAAGTTGAAGTCTGGCGGTGGAGGTGCAATTGTTGACCGTAGCTTCCTTGCTGAAATATCAACGCTTGGAAAAATGATGAATTTTGGTGTGTAAGGGTAGTTTTGGAATTTTGTTTGTTTTAAAAGACATAAGGCGAAATTACTAAAATACCCTCACGTGTTTTACACGTGAGGGAAGACTAACGGTGGAAATTAACGGACGTCCAAATTAGGGACGAAATGAGTAATTAGTTCAAACAATGGGACGATCCATGCAACTTTTCAAAGTTAGGGACGAAATCCATAATTCCATATAAACCTTAGGGACGATCTATGTAATTTACTCATATTATTGTTTAAATTTAAACTGAAAATTGTTGTTTTGGAAAATTGAAATAATATTGACTAAAGAATTATGAAACAAGGTTTTAAATTATTTTGTAATTATATGTTCTAAAACGCATTTGGTTGGGTAAAATATACCGTAATATGCTCCAGTGACGAAACGTGTAATTTTATAAAATAGTTTAAAATCGAATAATTTTAAATAAACATGTTAGCTCTAATTCATAATTAATTGTAAATCCTTATTTGTATAATTCCCAAATAAGTTCACCTATAAGAAGCGATGTCTAGGAAACGGTTGTGTGTATTTAATCCTAAATGAGGTCGGTTTTTAATATGCTCGCTGACCACCCTCACCGTTGTTACTTGGTCGTATTCGAATAGAGCTACCGAAATGGTTTTATAATAACGATTTTACATTTAATTAATACACGTGGTGCATAGGAATTAGACATCTTTCCGCACGTAAAGTTATTATAAAAGTACCGAAAATGGTTTTAACTTTTAAAAAAAACAAATTATGTTACGAAGTTGTATGCATGCTTCTTCGTACATAAAATATTTTTTCACCCATGGAATTAAGTTAATTGCCATCCATGTTGCCAAGAAAACTTGTACTTGCTCGTTACTTCTACGTTAGACGTAGGTAAAGAGTTTCCAAGGTGGATTACCACTCATCGTGAGACGGTGGTGGACTATCTGCAGTCTTCAGTTGGGCGACTTAAATCGAGTTAAGCGGTGAGACCTTAACGACGAGGCAATAAAATGCGACGAAACATGATTAATGTCATGATCACCATATCGATGCTTGATCGTTAATTGACATTAAGTCTTATTTCTAGGAATTGCACAAAAGATGCAATTATTGAACGTCATTTACCATCTGAGTAACATTTTTACCCAACGGATCAACTGATGGAACAGGTGGTTATGTCATTTGGATCCTAGTCTTAATGAAAATTAAACCATGGGTTTTGAATTTTCTTATGAATTAATTTATCGAAAGTCTTAAATTGAACTTTCTTTCTGTTTTGTAGAAATGGCACAACTTATTTTCATCATTTTTACTTCTCACTCTTCGCCTCGACATTTCTCATATTTTCACCATTATCTCCCTATTTCTCTCAATTATTATTTATTTACTATTTATAAAATGAAAAAGAAAAAATCTTTTAACTGATTTGAGATATAGATACCTACTGAAAAAGTTAATCATAACATGAAATCAAAATAATAAAAAGATTTAAACATTTATTATAACTATACTAAGATTAGAGTTTATACATTAATTAAAAATTAAAATGACTAATGTCAGCTCGAATAATAAAAATTAAGGTTGATTTACTCGACAAAAATTACTAATGTGAAATTGAATGATAAAATGAAAAACTAACAAAGAGAAAATAACTACATTTACTTTATTTTTTTTCTCGATACGTGACGTATTTTTTCTTTAAGTTACAAAAATCTCTAAAATAAGTTTATAAATAAAAAGCCTAAAATTGCCCGTGTGTACACACGGGTCTAAGGTCTAGTAACACAAGATATAAAGTTTAATCGCGCTTTTCATGCCCAATATATAAAACGGTAAAAAAAGACAACGAATAACTCACAATAAATCAGCAAATACGTCGGGACGAAAAGTCAGTAGAAATCACTCCACCGCCTAAGTGCCCTAGAATAAAGACATCGAAAGTCTAAGTACCTCTATAAGTCTAGTAGAGTTTAGCCTTAATAATTAACGTTATATTACATAGTATATTCAAAGGTGTTCCAACGAATAAAATTTCGAGTCAAAAGTGACGAGTAGAAGATAACGATATTTCGAGTCAATAAAAACTACTAGAAGATATCAATAATGACGAATTAGAGTTATCGATTGAAGGTTGAATATTGACAAAAAAAAAAGTTTAGTCAAAGTTCACCAAGTTCAAAGTTTTAAGATAAGGAGTCAAAGTCAACTAAAAGTCAACATTCAACATTTGAAGAATTTAAGTATTTTGAATAGAATAGGTTGAAAAAAACAATTTTATATAAATTTAAAGAAAGTTATAATTTATTATTAGAATTTAAGATTACGATCGCATTTTTGAGTAAAAAGTATATTTATCGAAAACATAAGGTTAACGATTATCGTATTAATAAATATTATAATCGTGATGGCGATTACGTTTTTGAGTCCAAAATCGTGTATTTGTCAATATATAATATTTTACGTATAAAGATACATTTATATATATGTTTAGGTTTGTCAAAAAATATTTAAAGTATGTTTTAGCAAACATTGCGGGGCACTCATACCTCACTGCGACAGTTTATTGTAGAAAACTGGACAACATACTGGAGCACCACTACGACGCAGTGGGCTTGTTCCGCAACCTGTTGCGACGTAGTGGTGCCAAAACTCACTTTTAGACTTTACTTTTAAACGTTTTAAGTACCGTTAATATTTATCATAAGTTGTAATAATACTTAGTATAAGTCCAGAATGTTATATTATATAAATATATGTCCCTAATTTCTAACGGACATCCATTTTAGGGACGAAATGTGAAATTAGTTAGGGATAATTTTAACAGAAATTATTAACGGACATCCATTTTAGGGACGAAAAGGGTAATTAGTTTCTAAAAGTGGACGAATTATGCAACGTTATAAACTTAGGGACGAAATCCGTAAATTTAGGTAAACCATAGGGACGATTTATGTAATTAACTCTTATATATACTTAGTCCCAATAATTGTCCAATATGTCCAATTTGTTAAATTCAAGAAGGGTGAATTTTTCGATTATAACATATTTACTTATAATATTACCGATTTATAGATCTATTTTCATATTTAACCATTTTTACGTTAATATTAACTATTAACTTATAATATGAAAATTATTAAGTATCATTAGTTAATAAATTACGTTTTCTTTCATTTTCAACTATCTTATGTAAGTTGTTTTAAACGAATTTTGCGATAAATGAGAAAACATAAAGAGAAATTCGGGAAAACAAAGAGAGTACCGAAGACCTCCGTAAATATCCACAAATCGCCGGAAAACGGTCATGAACTCAAACCCAGAAAATGAGCTCCAAAGATGGTGATGGTGAGGATCCAAGCTCCAAACACAAAAACACACACCATGTCAATACAAGAGCTTATAAAGAAAAGTAAGAGTAAGATTTAATGAGATTTTTACTTATCAAACTTAAGATGACGGAATCTCAAGGTGGTAAATAAAAATTTGGAACCGAAATATGAAGGTGGTGGAAGGTAGAACCTTGTCAATCACATGAAAATCTTCACGTTAGAAATCTTAAACAAAATCACTAGGAATAGAATAATTTAGATGTAGAATATAAAGGTCTTACTAAGGAATATGAATCAATGAAGATGTGAGGTGATGAAAATGGTGAAAGAACTTCTTTGTCTTGTATAAACTCACTCAAATGCTTATTATAACTCTCATATTTTCTGGAAATGTAGAGAGAAATTGAGAGGAAATGGAGTGAATGAATAAGAAATGAAAGAGTAAGAATGTAAGGGAATGAATTTGGAAGGAGAGAGGCTTGGAAATGTTTGCTAGATCTTGAACATGGTCAAAGGCATACATTTAGGAAAGATTCTTGGCCAAATCACGTGAAAAGTGATATTGTGGGTCTCAGAATGGTTGAATATGACGGATTTAACATTTTGTGTCCGAAACCCGCATTGCGGCGCAGTAGGAACACACTGCGTAGCAGTAGACACCAACTGCGGCGTAGTGGTGGCTGTTTTCGCGATTTCGACGTTCAATTTCCGGTTGTTTCATACGTTTACGATAGTAGCTTAGGCACGTAATTAACCCATTAGAAAGGACCAACTTTGTAATATTAATAACGTTAATCTTAATCATATAACCGAAGGCATAAACACCCTGACTTATCTTAAGAGCGTAATATATCTACTAGCCAACTTAGGTATCTAAAACGCTTCCGTCACGAAGGACAAAACAATAAACAAAACCCGACCAAATAAATAAAGTGCGAATAACATAAATAATAACAATAATAGGGTCAATACAAAATATCGACAAAATAAAATGTCAAATGACACACCGAAATGATACCTCGAAAACCCGGTTATCACACAACCACCACATATCTTCACCTTTAATAACCAAACTTTTACCACTATACTACCACTTTTGTAGGTATATTAAAACAATATTAATTAATATAGAGTTAATTACAAAAATCGTCCCTAAGGTTTATCTCAAATTACGGATTTCGTCCTTAAGTTTAAAAAGTTGAATAAATCATTCACTTTTAGAAATTAATTACCTTTTTTGTCCCTAAGATTTGCTTCAATTACGGATTTCGTCCCTAAAATTTGTTCTTAATTACGGATTTGGTCCCTAAGGTTTGCCCCAATTACGGGTGCAAATTAGAAATTAGGGACGAAAAGTGTAATTAATTTATAAACTTGGACGATTTATGCAACTTTTTAAACTTAAGGACGAAATCCATAATTTTGGGTAAACTATAGGAACGATTTATGTAATTAACTCATTAATATATGATGCCTAGACATTTTACTTTTTTAGAAAGTGATTTTCATATACGGTTCTAGAAATATATCTAGTTGAATCTATTACATGTTCATAAAAAAATTTCCAACCATAAACACTTGCAATGATGCTTTAATTGTTTTCATTAACATTCACAAAAGTTCAAACTACAAGAATTTAATCAACTTAATTTGGTCTGCCATCAAGAAAAGAAACCCATGTGAAGTTAACTAATGAACCTTAAATAAACAATCAAGACTAAAAGTCATGATCTATTCACCAATGAAAACAACTAATGGAGGTTCTATAATCATGCGCTGAAAAACCAATTAGAAGTCCTTTTATTTGCCATTTTTGTTCATGGAATAGGTCCACATATTTAAAATACTGTTAAAGAAGACGAAATTTGTACTTATCTCGACCCATGACACGGTAATGGATTATGACATAAATCTAAAAAAAATGATTGCTTTGCTGTTTTCGCCATATGTCGAAGAACCATTGCATTGATCAGCGACGAAAAAGATAAATGTATTGTTACCGATATTATAAAGGTTTTGAATACAAATTTTATATATCTTTACATGGATTATCATAATGGCAAGAGCTTTTAAAAAGGCTTAAAGAACTATATGAGTGATAATTTGCTTGCAGCAACTTGAGATTAAGATCAATTTTAATAGTTTCATTTAATGTCTTTCATCTTGCAACGGATTCATCGATCCTTGGTAAATGTTCTTGGTATGAGTTAAGTTTGAGGAAGGTAGCACATGAAAAGGGTTCTATACTTCTATATCTACATCCTCGGCATACTTGCATTATAACTAGATTATGGAGGTGTTGTTATGTCGGTCGCCTAATCTACGATCCCTTTGAACCCTAAACCATACTAGTTGCGGAATAACCAATATGTATGTATATATGGTGAAGAACAGCACAAATAACCTGATGATTGATATTATTAAGCTTACGTATTCGATTACAAACACGAATAATATCAAATCACTCGATTACAAGACTTTAACACTCAAAACTCACAGTTACGCTAGATAAAAACTAACCCACGTAACTATTCATGATGTGACCGCTCTGACAACTTTCAACAACCGCATTTATGATCCCGAGGTTGCTATTTGTAGGTCTGACCCAACAACCTAAATAGTTACGCAACGTAACTATCTGGGATCAGTTACGCTGCGTAACTGAACAGTTACGCTAGCGTAACAATTAGTTACGCAGCGTAACAATTAGTTACGCTGCGTAACTGAGTTACTCAGCGTAACTGCCTATATAAACGCGTTTTGGACTTTACAACTCGATCTAAATACATTCTAACTCGACAACACATTCATACTGAATACAACTACATACATTTATGCTCCAACAAACTCCCCCTTGGATGTAGCTTGTATTCTTCGAAATTTTCTTGAACTTTTGGTGTCGAGAGATCGAGAGTTGATCCTTTAAACTTCACAGAAGCCTTGTACGGTCTTCAGTCTGCAACCGATGTCGTGCGAATCTTTCTGGCAGCTAATCTTCATCATTAAGCACCACGGCTCCATGAAGATCAGCTTCGAGTCCTTGACTTCCTGGAAGTGCTAAACTCTTCGAGATCCGATCTTTAAACTCTGCAAACCTAGCTTACAGAGACAAAACTGACCAAATACGTGTTTTTGTTCTTTAAACTGATAAAATTTTTCATTTTTCAGAAAACACGTGATCAAAACCTTTTAACCTTGTACGATACGTGACAACGAAGAAAATAAACGCAGAAATAAAATCTTTTTGGATTTTTGTTTGTTTTCTTAACCTAAAAACCGAAAATCTTTTTGTGGTTTTCATCTATAAGTTATTTACACTACTTTAGCAACCTACAAAGAGCAAATCTTTTTTTGTTAGGGATTAGTTTGCTTTTAGGATCATATCGCAGAAGTCAAATCACAAGAATTAGCCGATTATTAGTATGTTTGTCCTCTTAAGTTCAACATAGACATCATATAAAAAATCTTCCGATTATTTAAATTACATCTGTTTATATGGATCCCACTTATATTTACACTTAGCTAAATCCGAACTTCCCTCAAAGCGTCATCAAACCTCCAGTATTTATTTCGGAAAAACTGTCACCTTATTCCTAGATTATTAACTACTCTAAGTATTGAAAAAGAATACATATAGTATTAAGTTTAAGCACTTATGCCATTTTCATTATTTATTAGCTTTATTTAAGCTTTATAAGCTTTATTGACTCGTGAATTCCTCCCTCTGTCTCTGCCGTTTATCAAGTAAGCTTCAAGAGTTACGGAATTCTTATTTGACTCTACTTTCCCCCTGTCTCTGCCGTTTATCAAGTAAGCATCAAGGGTTACGAGTTTTACTTAGATTCAATTATTTATAACTCCTCAACCTTTACACTAACTCCAGGAAACTATGATTTCGCAACCTTATAGAATCCAGAAGCGCCTCAAGGTATTTTTGAGTTTTAATAATCATATAAACTCTTTGAGTTTTAGATAAAAGCGACTTATTCTATTTTTTTTTTTTTTTTTTTTTTTTTTTTTTTTTTTTTTTTTGATTTTCTCTCAACTTTTATCTTTTCCTCGCTTTTTCTATAACTCTCAGATACTTATTAATATATTTATTAAAATATCCTATGGTGACAGATTCCAGGCACACCGAAAGTTTTCAGCTTATCACTGAGATGAACAGACTTAACCGTGTTACCCATTAAAAACAGTTTCGGAAGATTGTTTAGATGATATTAGTCGTACCTACTAATACATCGAACAAAAAACTTATGACTCTGTTTATTTAAAATCTGCGATGTACTATCATTTCCTAAGGTTTTTACAAACTTTCTCCCCCTCTTTTTATGTTTTTCTGATTTTTAGCGTTTTGCTGATTTTTCATAACTATACAAATCCTAAAAACTTAAAAAGAAAAAGTATCGAAGTCACGATCAAATATTTAGTTTTTTATCATTTTGGACGCTTTATACTCAATTGAGATTATTAAACTTTGACTCAATGAGTTTTCAAAAACTTTATACTCTTTTGAAAAGAGTTTTGCATTTAAGCAGAACGGTTTTTGTTCGAGTCCGCAACTGTTAAGTGTTGCGAAGTCTAAACACTTTAAACTTTAAAATATAAAAATGTTTATTAAACTTGAAAATATATGTTTGAAACGTAAAACGGACCACGTAACTCAAATAGGAACCGAAAACCTACCGAACCACGTATCACACACAAACAATCATAAATTCAAGTAGACTAAACACATTTATATCAAAAAGATGTATCAATAATTACAGACAGAATAAATAGTGTTTGAGTTGGGAATAAGAAGTACCAAAAGTATCCAGCTAATCTACTGCAAACAAAATCTAAGCTGCGTCTTCTTTCACCAACGGCGTGTTCTTCGAATGATATCCGTTTTCAAAGCAGATACGGACTACATGAGAGAAAACATAACCGAAGGATTTCTCATTCCACATCGCCATGATCATCTTCGCATCCAAGCGCTTCAAGTCATTCTCGGAAAGACAGAGGAGATGAATAGGATCATAGATCCGTAGCAGTACATTCCCCACAAAATCTGTCATAACTGCTTCCCGAGAGTTTTCATCGAAGTACCAATCGTCAAGATCTTCTAAGAAATCTTGAGGCAATGAGGGCATCCGGATTCGCTTGAGAAGCTTGACCTCTGGATAAATATGCTGAATATCGCTTCCCCGTTGATGGATTCCGATGCTTTGACTTCTTTAACTCAGGCTTGGTGAGGGAAAAGTTGACATACTTCTTGTAGTAGATGTCTTCCCTAAGCTGAATGTAGAAAAGCTTGGCAGCATCTGAGGTGAGATTCTTTGGCTCCATGTCAGCAATGCGTTCCAACTCGTAATAGGGCATTGAGCTGAAAGTTGCATACTTCATCCTCATGTATTGTACCCTGATGCGAAAAATCTAGTTTTCCGAAAATAAACCTTTACTAGATTACGACACGGGCAGTGTACCCTTGTCAGTTGTAAAATAGTATTAGCAAATATCGGGTTCGAACACAGGGACTATTTATAGTTGAAAATATTAGCTTAATAAAACACGTAACAAGTAACAAGTGGTTTTGGTCTTAAGAAGACTTGCTTATAATAACGTTAAAAATACTGTTGACTTTAAATATGGATTAAAAGACGCTTGCTTGGACCGTTTACGAATATATGTTATCTCTTAAGTGTGAAAGTATTGAAAACTTCTAATATAAAATCCTAAGTTCCTCTCGAATACCGGATTTCTCCAACTACCTAACCATGCAACTATTCCTCTCGAATATAGTTAACACCTCAAGTAATTGTGCATAAAGTCCCAAGCCGATGTGTGAGAATTAACCTATAAGCTTCCTCTCGAATAGCTTACTAACTAATAAACCGATCTCTCTTAATTTATTAATTAGCGTTTGTGTTATTACTTACTTGTTTAAATTGTTGTTAACGATTCCTCTCGAATACCGCTAACTTTTAATCAACTAAAGACCGGCCGATTAATTCGTTTTTATTTCAGTAAAAATTACGGATTCCTCTCGAATACCCGTTTTTAGTTTACCAAATAAAAGTATAAACAATTTCAACAATATAATCAAAATAACAACCCAAACGGATCCCCAATTAACCTCTACACATCAATCGACTTTCACACCCAAAATCTAACACATAAACGATCACATAATCCAAGCAAACGTACAAAGAAATTAGCTACGCATAATTGTAACAAACACAATCAAATATGTAAAAGACATAATTCGAATTGCAATAAAATTGATAAAAGATTCAATACCAAAAACTGGAAAATAGGTTCCAATGATCTCCAAATTAACAAAGTAGAAATTGAAATAACGATTGTTCAAACTTGAAATAACGATTATGAAAATTCCTTCCTTCCTCCTTGCTAATTGATGATTAAGAACTGATAATATGAGTGTTGTTGTGGTCTTTTTGGTCTCCAAAATCGTCTCTTGTAATATCCCCCACTAACCCCTTTGTTTTCCACATAATTAGCATTAAAGAAACAGAATTCTAACTGCCAGCAGCACGTCTTGCGCCGCAAGACACTTAAATTCACGAGCCAGTATATTGTTGAGTTGCGCCGCAAGCTGAAGGTGTTGCGGCGCAAGCTGACTTCAGTAGCTGATCTAACTTTCTTGATAACCAGTTGCGGAGCAAGTGGTTAAAATAACCAAGGCAACTTCACATTTTGCTCACCGACTTGTTTTCCTTGGCCTCTTTTAGTCCAAATTCGCCTCCTTTAACTCCAAACATACTAAAAACCTATAAAACACACTTTACACAAAATATAAGCAATACGGGGTCTATCCATTACGTTTGGGACACAAAACATAACAAATATCGCTATGAAATACTCGTATAAATGAGCGATATCAAACCCCCCATACTTAAGCATTTGCTTGTCCCTAAGCAAATCCGACTCAAACCTACTAACCATTTTACAAAACATACAACTTAAGAAAAATTAGGGAATCACGGGCTCAAACATTTAACTAAATTCCGGTGTTAAAATTAAAGATATGCGTGAAATTGCTAGATCGTAAAACCGACTACAAACATCTAAAGCTACTAAATTACTTAAGTGAACAAGAATCGCAATTTACTAATTTAAACTCCTAATTCTTCCCCTAGTTTAGATATGTCTAAATAATCACACCTTAGTCCTCACTCTCCAACCGTAGTTGAAGCGATCAGCCATTACAGCCGACCCCTTACGCCTTACTTTCGGGGGAACCCTTAAAATATCACTAAGCATTTTCTTCATTTGTGTACTTCTTTCTTGAGAATTATTTGGTTAGTCTTCATCTTTTTCTTTTCCTCTCACTTTTGTTCACTTCAAATATTATAGATATTTTTTTTTTTTTTTTTTTTTTTTTTTACTGCTTTTCTTTGAAGTGAACGGTATAACGGGATTTGAGTCTTCGTTATAGTGAGGATCAATTTCTATTTTGTCGACGGGAAAGACCTATGGCCTTTTTCTTCGCCTCTAATTCTCCAAGGGCTTAAGTAATACTAGGATTCCCCAACTACCCCCTTTATCTTGTATCTCAACATCGAACTCTTGTAACAAAAGAATCCACCGAATTAGTCTCGGTTTCGCATCTAACTTAGAAAACAGAAACTTCAAAGCCGAGTGGTCCGTAAACACCACCGTTTTACTCAATACCAAATAAGACCGAAACTTATCGAATGCAAAAACAACGGCTAGTAATTCCTTCTCGGTAGTGGTATAGTTTTGCTGAGCCTCGTTTAATGTCTTGCTTGCAAAATAAATCGGCCTAAAATGTTTCTCAATCCTTTGACCCAATACCGCTCCCACCGCGAAGTTACTTGCATCACACATCAACTCGAAGGGTAGATCCCAATTTGGCGAAACTAAAATCGGTGTATTCGTCAATCTTTCCTTCAATAATTCAAACGCCTCTACACACTCCTTAGAAAACTCAAACTTCGTGTCCTTCTCTAGCAATTTAGTCATGGGTCTAGTGATTTTTGAAAAGTCTTTAATGAATCTCCTATAAAAACCCGCATGCCCCAAAAAGCTCCTAACCGCCTTCTCATTAGTTGGTGGTGGCAACTTCGATATCACCTCTATCTTAGCTCTATCAACCTCAATCCCGGCTTTCGATATCTTATGCCCCAAAACAATTCCCTCTTTTACCATAAAATGGCACTTTTCCCAATTCAACACCAAGTTAGTTTCTTCACATCGTGCAAGCATACGATCCAAATTCTTTAAACACCCATCAAACGAATCCCCATAAACCGAGAAATCGTCCATAAACACCTCCATGGAATTCTCGACCATGTCCTGAAATATCGCCATCATGCACCTCTGAAATGTACCCGGTGCATTACAAAGCCCGAATGGCATCCTCCTATATGCAAAAGTCCCAAATGGACAAGTGAATGTCGTCTTTTCTTGGTCCTCGGGGTCTATTGGGATTTGAAAGTAACCCGAAAAACCGTCTAGAAAACAGTAAAATTCATTTTCCGCCAACCTCTCTATCATTTGATCCATAAATGGTAACGGAAAATGATCCTTTCGTGTTGCCTCATTTACCCTCCTATAATCGATGCAAACCCTCCAGCCCGTCACTGTTCTAGTTGGAACCAATTCATTCTTTTCATTAAGCACAACGGTCATTCCCCCCTTCTTTGGTACACAATGAACCGGACTAACCCAAGGGCTATCCGCTATCGGGTAAATGATTCCTGCATCCAAAAGCTTAACAATCTCCTTTTTGACCACATCTTGCATATTCGGGTTAAGCCTCCGTTGTCGTCGGGTTTTACATTATCCAAAAAGTTGATTTTGTGTTTACAAAAATCTGAACTTATACCCGGAATGTCAGAAATGCGCCAAGCGAAAGCCTTTTTATGACTTTTAAGGATTGTTAGTAATTTAACTTTCTCGTCTTCCAAAAGTGAAGACGAGATAATAACAGGGAGACTAGAATTACCCTCTAGAAATGCATACTCTAGATGATGTGGTAGTTGTTTGAGCTCCAAATCCTTGGGAGGATCTTCTAGTGATGTTTTAATCCTCATGTCATTTTCCACTACCAACTCCTTTGCTTCACTTATTTCTTCCTCTTCATCATCCTTCTCAATTGCATTCATTATTTCCATCTCTTCCTCATCCTCTAATATTCCTTCCCAATCAAGATCATAATCTGCATCGTCTATGACATCAATTCTAAAACAAGATTCATCAGTCGAGTAAGAATGTTTCATAGCTTGTTTCAAAGAAAATGTCGCCCGTTCATTACCCAAACCCAATGAAATTTCCGTGTCCCTCACACGGATTATGGCATCCGCAGTATTCAAAAATGGTCTTCCTAAGATGAGAGGAACTTTTTCATCCTCTTCCATCTCAAGAATAACAAAGTCTACCGGGTATACAAAATCTCCAACCCGTATGAGCATATTTTCTGCAATACCCAATGGGTATTGATACGATCGATCGGCCAATCTTATGCTCATACGTGTTGGTGTTAAAGCATTTGAAGAAAGTTTAGTATAAACAGAGAATGGCATTAAATTAATACTTGCCCCCAGATCCGCTAATGCACTACAAGTATAATCATTATTAAAAGTGCATGTAAGTAAGAAACTTCTTGGATCCTCAAGCTTGGGTGGAATCGACTTCTTCACAATAGCCGAGCATTCGGCATTAAGAAATGCCGTTATCTTTTCCATATGCTCTCCTTTTCCACTTGCCAACTCCTTCATGAACTTAGCATAATTGGGCATACCTGCAATAAGATCAACTAAAGGAACATTAATTTTCATCAATTCAATAAATTTACCGTATTGTTCTCTTTTTTTCTCTTTTCTAAGCCTTTGAGGATATGGGATCCTCGGCTTGTATGCTCCCTTTGTGTCCATTTTCTGCTCTTGTTCTTTATTTTGATCCATTGGTTCCTTTACAGGTCGCGTTTCCATTTCAATCTCCTCTTCTTCGTCAGAATCACTGTCAACGGGTTCCCGGTTCTGTATCTGAGCATGTTGCGGCGCAAGGTAAGTATGTTGCGGCGCAAGAGGTTTTTCGTCAACAATTGGATCAGCTACTGAAGTTGAGTTGCGGCGCAAGTGGAGTGTGTTGCGGCGCAAGTCGCCAGTTTCAGCTGATTTTTGCGTTTTTTCCTTGTTCAGCTCGGTTTCTCGATTCCCCCCATACTTAGGTCCAGAACGAGTCTCTACCACATTAACATGCTCATCACGATTATTTGGTGGTACATACTTCGACCCTTGGTTCGATGATCCTCCGATATTGTTTTGGTTGTTCGGTTGGGTTGAACTTGGCATTTGACCCGTTGGTCGTTTTGAGAATTGTTCACTTAGCCTTTCAAATTTTCGTTCCAAGTCTTGCATGTTAGCTTGGGTGTTCCTTTGGCTTTGCTCCCATTTTGAGGTGAATCCCTTCAGTGAGTTAGCCATTAAGTCGTTGGTTGCCTTTTGGGAATAGACAAACTCCTTCATCATTTCCTCAAAATTCTGCTCGGTACTCTCCTCCTTTTGTTTCGATTGGTTGGGTTGAAAACGTGCCTCATTTCTATTCCCCCGATTTTGATTTCCATACCCACTATTTCCCCGGTTTTGATACCCGTAGTTGGCATAGTTTGCTTCCTCAGTTTTCGGTTCACAATCATCCGTGTAGTGAGGTCCCCCACATTTCCCGCAACCATTCTTCACTAAGTGGACATCTTTTTCCAAACGACCCATTCGGTTTTTCATTTCATCACCCAAAGCTTTAATCTCGTTCACCACTTCCTTGTTGCTACCACTACTTCCCCCTTCTTCTACTTGGTTCACCGTTCCTCTAACCCTTCTATTCCTAGTCACCCGATCCCTAGCAATATGAGCTTGGACTTGATCTTCCATCATTCGGTGAGCCTCGTTTGGTGACTTGTATAAGAAACTGCCACCACCCGCTAAATCCAAGTCGTGTTGAGAACGACCATCCAAACTGTAGTAGAAGATATCAATAACTTCATCTTTATCTAAATCGTGCCCATGGCAATTCCGTAACAATTCTTTAAGCCTAATCCAAGCATCCGTTATGGTTTCGTTGTCCCATTGTTGAAAAGAACGGATTTGGTTCAATAGCTTCCTACGCAAGATGGGTGGGAAAAATCTCGTCACAAAAAGTTCCCTCATTGCTTCCCAACTAGCAATTGTTCCCGGCTCCAATTCATTAAACCACGTCTTCGCCTCTCCCGTGAGAGACGATGGAAACAAACTTAGCATAACGCCTTCCTCTTGACCCGCTCCATATCGAAACATTCTACATGTCTCTATGAAACTCGCCACATGCTTGTGCGGGTCGGACTTGAAATGTCCGTCAAACGTGCTATCTTGAATCATTTTCAAATGATGCCCTTTAACCGAAAAATCAGCCCCCAAGTCCGGTGCTACAATGGCCGACCCATTCGTTTGTGGCACAATTCTGTTCCTATTGATCATCGGTATGTCAAAAGGATTTGGTGGGTCAATAATTCTCCCACCATTGTCTCCGCCTCCTTCCATCTCTTCTTCAAAAACTAGTTCAACTTCCTCCTCGGAAGATTCGCTTTCACTATAAACTACCGACGCGACTGCTCCTAAACCCCGTTTCCTCAAAAGTTTTTCCGGATCCGACAGAGGACTTTGCACTTGTTTCCCTTGGGATCTCGTGTACATCCACAATCAATAATCCTGAAAATCACAAAACAACAAACAAAATACCCGTGAAAAATATTCAAACAAGTAATCAAACAATAAACTAAAAACTTCAACTAAATCAAGTCCCCGGCAGCGGCGCCAAAAACTTGATGCGAAAAATCTAGTTTTCCGAAAATAAACCTTTACTAGATTACGACACGGGCAGTGTACCCTTGTCAGTTGTAAAATAGTATTAGCAAATATCGGGTTCGAACACAGGGACTATTTATAGTTGAAAATATTAGCTTAATAAAACACGTAACAAGTAACAAGTGGTTTTGGTCTTAAGAAGACTTGCTTATAATAACGTTAAAAATACTGTTGACTTTAAATATGGATTAAAAGACGCTTGCTTGGACCGTTTACGAATATATGTTATCTCTTAAGTGTGAAAGTATTGAAAACTTCTAATATAAAATCCTAAGTTCCTCTCGAATACCGGATTTCTCCAACTACCTAACCATGCAACTATTCCTCTCGAATATAGTTAACACCTCAAGTAATTGTGCATAAAGTCCCAAGCCGATGTGTGAGAATTAACCTATAAGCTTCCTCTCGAATAGCTTACTAACTAATAAACCGATCTCTCTTAATTAATTAGCGTTTGTGTTATTACTTACTTGTTTAAATTGTTGTTAACGATTCCTCTCGAATACCGCTAACTTTTAATCAACTAAAGACCGGCCGATTAATTCGTTTTTATTTCAGTAAAAATTACGGATTCCTCTCGAATACCCGTTTTTAGTTTACCAAATAAAAGTATAAACAATTTCAACAATATAATCAAAATAACAACCCAAACGGATCCCCAATTAACCTCTACACATCAATCGACTTTCACACCCAAAATCTAACACATAAACGATCACATAATCCAAGCAAACGTACAAAGAAATTAGCTACGCATAATTGTAACAAACACAATCAAATATGTAAAAGACATAATTCGAATTGCAATAAAATTGATAAAAGATTCAATACCAAAAACTGGAAAATAGGTTCCAATGATCTCCAAATTAACAAAGTAGAAATTGAAATAACGATTGTTCAAACTTGAAATAACGATTATGAAAATTCCTTCCTTCCTCCTTGCATAATATGAGTGTTGTTGTGGTCTTTTTGGTCTCCAAAATCGTCTCTTGTAATATCCCCCACTAACCCCTTTGTTTTCCACATAATTAGCATTAAAGAAACAGAATTCTAACTGCCAGCAGCACGTCTTGCGCCGCAAGCCATCACCTTGCGCCGCAAGACACTTAAATTCACGAGCCAGTATATTGTTGAGTTGCGCCGCAAGCTGAAGGTGTTGCGGCGCAAGCTGACTTCAGTAGCTGATCTAACTTTCTTGATAACCAGTTGCGGAGCAAGTGGTTAAAATAACCAAGGCAACTTCACATTTTGCTCACCGACTTGTTTTCCTTGGCCTCTTTTAGTCCAAATTCGCCTCCTTTAACTCCAAACATACTAAAAACCTATAAAACACACTTTACACAAAATATAAGCAATACGGGGTCTATCCATTACGTTTGGGACACAAAACATAACAAATATCGCTATGAAATACTCGTATAAATGAGCGATATCATACCCCATCTGTTCTGAGCAACGCAAAGAAGTCTGTGTTGTCGATGTAGCGCCAAGATAGAATAAGTTTCTTACACGGGCCTACTAGCTTACAACCTGCAGTAACACAAACTTTGTCAAAAACACCATGATCAATCTCTCTCCCTTTGCTGTCGACGTAATGAACATAGTTCTTCACAGGAGGAGCTGGAGCGACTGGAATCTTTGGCGATGGTTCTTTCACTTCTTTAGACTTCCTCTTTGAACCTGAAGAGGAAGCTGCTTTGTCTTTCATTCCTGCCTTTGACTGCGATGCTGTTGCTTTCTTTAACCGAGCAGAGTCAACCTCGTCCTCGGAGTCCTCGAACATAGTACAACTCCCGGGAACCATGGAGGCTGCATCGCCATCTTGCAGTGGAGCACCATCAAATCTTGGTACGACAGTGGTGGAGCCTTGGACAGACATAGCAGGCTGAACAGGCTGGATCTGGCGATCTTTTGTACCTGTAGGAATTAAGATGAAAGCAAGGTTAGGGTTAGTGGTCTCCCCCTGAACTGGTGCATCCTTGGCTGGTGATCCCTGATCTTTCGCAGAACCGGAGGCAGATCCGCCTTGTGGTGTTGGTTCTGAAGGATTTCCATGGCCTTGGTCTTCTGTACTCATGTGAGATAGAGCTCCTGCACCGCCCTGGTCATCATCGGGCTTTCCTTGATCATCCTTATCGTCCTTGTCGTCTTTAGGAGCATCATCATCATCTTGATTATCATCTTGCTCGGCTTCTTTCTCCTCTTCTTGCTCTTCGGCCGATTTATTTGAATCGATACCGAGAGTGTCTTCAACTGCATCAAGGCGCTCGAGAACAGTATCATAATCCCCTCGAGTCGCCGAGATCTCATGCTCTAAATCCTTCACAGTCTTCTCCTTGAGCTGCTTGACTTCAGTCTCTAGAGACTTAATCTTCGTGTCCCTTGCTCTCACTTCACCCTCGAGCTTCTTAATCTTCATTGCATGCTCGTTGTGGGAGCTCTGGAGGTTCAGCATTTGAGTCTGCAGCTGTCTGACTACATCACTCAACCCAACCGTGATCTCAGGGCGAGAAGACGTGCCCAATGGACTTGAGGTCACGATTGGGGAGGTGGTGGTGAGAATTGTAGCAGGAGAAGTAGAGATGGGTGGTGTTGGTGTGAACTTTGGAGATGAAATCGGAGCAGTGGTGATTGGTGCTGATGGAGGAGTAGTGGTGGTGATTATGGTTGGTGGAGGAGTAGTGATGGTGATTTTCTTTGACTTCTTCACCAATGGTGGTTCTGGAGAGACCTCAGGTGAGGCGGGAATGGTGCGAGGGCGTTTGACTGATGATGGTGGAGGAGATTGCCGAAAAGAGTGAGGCTGAATCCCAACAAACTCTGCCTGCTTTGATCTAGCTGTACGGAGAGGCTTCGGAGAAGGAATCACAACTTGCGGTTCCTTGAACTTGACTCCTTTGAGTTTTCTGGAAGCTTGAACCTCTGAGACTTCTTCTTGAACTCGTTTCCCTTTGACTGCCACCTGTATGGCAGTACCAAACATATCCGCCCCTGCTTTTAATCATTTCTCCAAGATCTTCTGACGTCTGGAGGCGTATTTTTTAACAGAAATATGCTTCCTGAGAACTTCCAATTCTTTCAGAGCATTCTTCATCTTCCTGGTGGCGTCGGAGATTTCAACGGTTTCCTCCGACCCAGCTTCATCATCACTGTGATCACTCTCTGAAGAAGATTCTGAAGTAGATTCTTCGTCAGATTCTACTCGTCGCCTTCCTTTTCCCTTACTTGAAACACCCGCAGAAACTACAAGATCGTCAGAAGCCTCGGTATTGATAGACTTCCTAGATCTTGACGGACGTGGAGAATCAGGAACTACAAGATCGTCAAACGCATTAAGCTCCGGAGTTGGGTAACTGGGATCAATCAACGCACCCTGGAGAGGTAACTCGGGACCTCCCCTCTTGCAATCTTGAAAATAACGCGAATCGATCCTCAGCGCCTTCCCGACCGGACCATTATAAGGAAGATCCGGTAGAGAATGATCAATGATAAGCTGCACGAATCTAGGGTACTGATCAAAAGTCTTCTTCTTGTCCTCCAGATTTATACACATGTTGTTGAAGATAAATCTGGAGTAGTTGTATTTGTAGTTGAACACCAACGAGACCATCAACGCCTGACCTCGTCTGTCTAAGGCGTCGTACCCGCCTTTCCATCTAGACAAGCACATGATAACCGTGTGCATTAGGAAGCGATAAAGCACCGGCATCATTGGCTTCTTGAACTGTATCGAGTCCAGACGACCAGAATATCCCATCTTTCTGAAGCAACCGCAAATTGTGTTCTCCGGTAAAGTATCATCTGCATCAATACTGTCTCTGAACTGAAGAACCGTTCGGATAACCTCTTCAGTAATGATGATTGGGAGTCCCCCAACTGATGTCTCAATGCACTGAGGAGAAGCAGACTTGTTCACCACGGCATTCCTCCATAACTAGCTAATCAGACCCCTCTTGAGTAGCCCAGTGCAAAGTGGGTCGGACCGGACCGGACCGGGACCGGCCCGAGACCGTTAAGGCCCAAAATTCCAGACCGAAAACCGGACCGGTATGAACCGGGCCGGGTATGAACCGGTTCGGGCCGGGTATAACCGTCGGGCGGACCGTTTTTTTTTTGTTTTTTTTTTGTCTCTCCATCCAAGTTAAATTACGAAAGAGTAAATAGAATTTTCTTTTCTTTTTCGTGACGAAGATTTAACATGTTTAAATGATGCAGATGACGACTAAAAGCAGAGACAGAGAGAGGCCAGAAATGGTGGCGATTGTTACAAAGTTGTAATTTTGTGAGAGGCATGTCTGTTCTTCATATCCAAATTGTAACGCAAGAAAATGATATGTTATTCATTTTGGTTGAAAATCTGATGTATGCAGCCAGTAATGAAATGAAACACTGTCTTCCTTGTTTCCATCCTTTTTTCTACTTGTAATTTGTTTTTTTATATTTTCCTTTTCATAGAATAATATTATTTAACTTGTTTTATTTATTTACTTTTCTTTAGAAACCATTCATTTATGATGAACTCAAATCATATGATTAGCATGAAAATGAACATAAACCTACCAAAGTATTTGTTTATGATTTCATGTCATCTGAAACATCTAGATTAGTTGATAGTGATTCAAAGTCAATCATAAACTCAAATACTTTGTTCTTGGTAAGAAAACAGAAATACATTTACATAAAATATCCATTTATTAATCATAATATAAGATTGTTTGTAAATAAGTAATATGTGTTAAACAAACATCACATGGTCTGTTAGTAGTTGAGTGGTAAGTGCTTGGACCTGCTATGTAAGTAACTTGGGTTCGAGTCTCTGCAACTGCATCTAAATTTTTAAATATACCAATTTCGGTCTAAACGGGTATACCCGGTTTTAACCCGGAACCGAACCGGACCGACCCGAGAACCGAATTTACTCTAAATCTATACCCGAGAACCGAACCGTTTATATATAATCGGGTCGGTCCGGGCCGGATCGGGCCGGTTTGTCGGGTCCTTAACGGGCCGGACCGTTAATGCACTGGGCTACTCTTGAGATCGGGATCAACTCGTAGAGCATAAGCAATAGGACTTCTAAGTAAGTAATTGATAATATCTTCGTACCCCTCTCCTTTATCAACAGCCGATAGTAAGGCCACTGAGTTATGTCTTTTCATGGTGATATCTTTCTTATCTTTAGCCATTCTACACACCAAAAACAACAAACTTGCACAAAAGTTAGTAAACGCACAAAATCTTCTATAAGACATCGTAAACAACATCCTAGAAATGCATAGACTACTTATGATGGTAAGAATGTCATTTTGAGTGAAATGAAGTTACGCTGCGATCGTTAGAACACATTTACAGTGGCGTTAAACAAATTGAATTTGAAAAACATATGTGAATCTGTTGACAGTTACGTAGGCGTAACTGTAGTTACGCTACGTAACTGTCTAACGTAACTGTCATTTTGAAAATTTTGGCAGCGTAACTACCCATTTCCATGGGTCAGAGAACATCTTCTTTAAACAGTTACGTTTACGTAACTAGCAGTTACGTTTACGTATCTAGTAGTTACGCCGCGTAACTAATAGTTACGCGCGTAACTGTTCTGCAGATCCCCTATCTTCAAAATTTTAATGAAACTCTAAATACGCTATGGTTTTCATCTTAAAATCCTATCATTAGCTATATTCCGAGTAACATTAATCTTTACACTACACAATTTTAACCATTATGAAGGCAAAATTCAGTTAAAATCACGGTTTTAGGTTAAAACCTCAATTTTTCTTTCACTACTACAAACAGGGCCATCAATGACGCGCATTGCGCGTCAAGAAGAGGCTTTATGACGCGCAAATGCGCGTCAAGGATGGACCAGTCATAAATATTTTATGACGCGCATTGAGGCGTCACAGCTGAATGACCCGCGCTTATGTCCCTCGTTTTATGACCTTCTTTTTTGACCTTCGTTTTAAGACACGCGGTATATGACATTCGTTTTTGACCTTCGTTTAAGACCCACATTTTATGACTTATGTTTATGACATATGAAATTGCGTGTCAAAGTTATGCAAACTAATTTTTTTTAAATAAAATTCTTTTTTATAAAACCTGGTGATTATATATTATATATATTATATATATACATGACAATAAACCTGACCAACAATCTGATCATTGTACAAAATTAACGCATTTCATATATAATCCAAACCATGCGTTTTCCTTACATAACATTTGTCTAATAACGTACAAATAACTTAACTATAACATGTTTCATTACAACGAGTTCGATTTCTACCTAAAAATAAAGTTTGACACATAAATTGCCCATTCTTCTCGAATATCATCGAATTCGGCCTCCGTGTACTCATTGCTTTCACCACCAATCTAGTCAAATAAAACAACATTTTAGAAACAATTAATTACTACTTAAACTACTTAAAACAGATAATTAGTACTTACAATGTCATTTTCCAGAACCTGAACTCCATGTTTAACTACTTCCTTCATAAACTTCAACGTGTAGTACCCACATTCGGTGCATCCGGGCTGACGTGGACACTACACAAGAAACACAACTTCAGCAGCCTCCTAATATGCCTAATATGAAGTAATTTTGCTCAAGTTTGGTAATAACGACACTGCCAGGTTTTCTATTCCAAAAATTACACTTCAACAGCATCATCATAAATATCCATACAACTATAGGTATTCTATCCTAATATGCCTAATATGCTATGTAATCCTTAACAAAACTAACCAACTTAAGATAATATTCAACAAATAACTAACCTTAGAATTAACCCAGTTAAGTTTGGTCCTCTTATTGGTTCCAGCTTCTACATCATACAATGCAATTGCCCTACAAAGAACCCAGTTAAGTATTAGTTACGCATCATAAATATTCTATAACTTACCCTAAAAAGTACCCAGTTAAGTATTACTTACGCATCCACTATTTGCTTGAACTGATGATTGACGTCGCTAATCTTTAGGGAATCAAGATAATAGCAAGTACTTGTCTTCATGTTCAGCACGCCTAACACCCAATGTCGTCTACAAATAACAAAAAATTAAGATTCTGTTAATTAATGTTAATTTATATTAATTAATTTAAATGTTGTCGAAAGTCTAACCCGGGATTGTATGGCATTAAGACGAGGTCATTTTGCTTCCTTGTAGTTAACCTTTTTGCAATAACTCGACTTGAATCCTCGATATTCTTGGCCCTCGCTTTACGTTCATGATGCATGATCGCAGTCGGGGTCATGAAACAAACTCCATGATCTGTTTGTGACCCATTCTTGATTTGCTCATACAGGAACCTGTTAACAATTAACATACAAAGTGTACATTCAATTAGTCCTGTTAACATACTATTAACTGTCAAAATTTTAATAAACTATATTTAATCACTTACATGATATAAGAAGCAACGACAGCCCCGCTTAACTCATCCATTGCAAATAACTTGTCAAAATCATAAGTACGTATAACTGGGGTGCCCAAACAATTCATCCTCGGATTGCACTTTTATGCTATCGACCTTTGCAACTTGTCCATCAACCATCACTGCAGCCATTTTCAATCCCATCCTTTGTTCAACTCTTTTCCTCCCTCTCTTCTGAGCTCTCGTCATCATTTTTTTCAACGGAGTTCCTTTCACTTTTGCAACGGAGCCGACAGTTTCTGGGCTTTTTGCTTGTTCAACAGCAACTGTAACAATACAGCTTATGGTCACTAAAAATAACTTTAAACAAACCTGTAAAAATTTGATGTTTTTTGGCATCGTACCTGTTTTTGACATCCTCGGTTCTTCTTCTTCGTTGTCGGGTTCTCTTTGTCGCTTCGTTTTTTCTTTTTTCTTGTTGTCAGTTTCTTTCTCTTTGACATCCAAGTCTTTTTCTTCTTCTTCTTTGCTTACTTCTTCTTCTTTGGTTTCTTCTTCTTTTCTCTGTTCCTTCCTTTGTTCTTTTCTTCTTTTGTCATCGCCAGCCTTTTTATCCTTCTTTTTGGCCACTATCTTGTTCTGCAAAATTATTATTAAGTATTATTAACAAACCATTTTGTTCTAATTATTAAAATGTTTTATAAAACAGTCTTACCAAACCAGAGCATGGAATGACTAGGTGACTGGGCCAACTTAGCAAGTACCCGATGGCATCTTTACAG
>CAJVGC010000582.1:10548030-10619295 GCA_910822075.1 Senecio squalidus
TCTACAGCTATCAATCAAACAATATAATGTAATATTTTGAGTAAATTATGGCATACCTTAACTGCAAATCCTTAACACCTGGAGAGTTTTGAGAGTTTTGAAAACTGAAGCTATAGATTTCGTTTGCTTTGTAGTTTTTTCTGTTCAAATAGGTACCTGGAGTACGCGATAAACAAGTTAGTGAATAAAACCGGGAACATGAAATGATGAAGAAAAACTGTTCAAATAGGTACCTGGAGATAATTGAAGCTATAGATTTCGTTTGCTTTGTTTTGAGATAATTGAAGCTATAGATTGAATGACTGTGAAATTAGGGCGGGATAATCGAAGGTTTTGAGAGTTTGAGAGGGGAGGGGGGAAATTTTAGAGAGCGGGAATTGAAGTTTTGGGGGAATTGAAGTTTTGGGGGAATTGAAATTTTAGGGTTTTTTTAACTTTAAGCAGATTCTATATACATGACACCTATTTAGGACGAAGAAAAACAAACGTCATAACGAAATCTTAATTTTAACTGATTATGACCCATGTGTTATGACACATCTTAAAACGCGTCATCTCTTTACTCAAAATGACTGTTGTTTTATGACCCTGGATATTGCGCGTCATCTTTCTGCGTGGGTCATAAAAAGCGGGTCAAGGATAGCCCTGTTTCTAGTAGTGTTTAAACATTCGATTAAAGCCGAAAATCAACAATCAAACCATACCATGGAACTCGAAATTCCGTTTATGATGTTATAGTATCATCGATTTCATGTTTCAATTGTTGATTTTGATTTTTCGAATTGAGACAACCCAAACCGCCGAGACCCACTTCGAAAATCAAGCAAAAGCTGTTCAATAATCGTGCATTGTGAATTACGGAACCTAACCTTGTTAGTTAATGATGATTCTGAGCAGCAGATGATGAAAAACGAGTGAAAGTAGCAGAATCACCGAGAGAGAAAAGGGTTTTTAGAAAAGGGTTTTTGAAAATTTATGAAACTGTCATTTTTCAAACTTTATATACCCTTTCTCTCTCTTAGTTACGCAAACGTAACTATATAGTTACGTTGCGTCACTAACAAATACACACATATAGATACGTAACGTATCTCTCAGTTACGTTGCGTAACTGACAAATACGCAGGTCAGTTTAAACTTATGTGTTTTTCGCCCGTTTTTCGACTTTAAACTTATTTTAAGTCACGTTTTTATCTTTAAACTATTACTTATTAATAGAAAATAGAGTTTTAGCCTTTACACTCTATCCTAGAGATGAAACGACCATATTTTCAAACCTTTACACTTTATCCGATGATAAAGAACCTTTAAACTTGACGTCTCCAGATCGTCAAGAAACTTTAAACTCAACGGCGAAGGCATGTGATCTATCAAGCATATGTAAGCACTTGGAGCCTTCAACTCGTCAAGAGTCTTTCGAAAAACCGTCTATCCGGAAGAATGTGATCCATAAAACGTATGTCAGCTCATAAGATTCTTCCTGTTACTGCAAATCACTCAGAAACACGAGAACCGTAAAATAGAAAAAGAAAAGCTATAAACCTAAGAAACGTTAAAATCTTTTTGAATTTTTTTAATTTTAAAAGACTTAGAAATTAAACAACAACTTAAAACCAAAAATCTTTTTGAATTTTTTTTTAATTTTAAAACTCTTAAATATTTACAAAAAATGGTTCGTGTTACGCGATTTCTTGAATAGTGAGACGGTTTAACTTGATCAATTCTTCAAATCGACCCTTGTGAAAAGCTTTTGTCAAAAGATCGGCCTTTTGATCTTCAGTGGCGATTTGAAGTAATGTGATCAAGTTCTTATCATAGCAATCCCGAATAAAGTGAAAACGAATACTGATATGTTTCGTTTTTGAGTGTTGTACCGGATTGCGTATGATGCACACTGCTGCAGTGTTATCTATGTGAATAGGAGTGCGAGAGACAATCAAACCGTAGTCGCGAAGCTGATGCTGGATCCAAAGGACTTGAGCACAGCAACTTCCGGCTGCAATGTATTCAGCTTCCGCAGATGACAAAGATACCGCAGTTTGCTTCTTGCATTGCCAGGAGACTAAACGCGAACCAAGAAACTGACAGCCGCCAGTAGTGGACTTCATGTCTGAGTTGCAACCCCCATAATCAGAATCAGAAAACGCCGACAGCTCGAAGTTTTGATCATCATACGGATACCAAAGACCGAGAGTTGGTTTCCCCTTGAGATAGCAGAGAATCCTCTTCACAGCCTTCAAATGACATGCCTTAGGAGCAGCTTGATAACGCGCGCACAAAGACACAGCAAATGTGATATCCGGACGAGAAGCCGTCAGATACATCAGAGAGCCTATCATCGAGCGATATAGCTTCAAATCTACGACTTCCTCGTGAAGTGCTGGACCAAGCTTGTGATTAATCTCGAGAGGAGTGCTAACCGGTTTGCAGTTCAGCATCTCGAATCGAGTTAATATGTCTTGCACGTACTTGGTTTGATGAAGGTAAATCCCTTTCTTAGATTGTTGAACTTGCAAGCCCAAGAAGAAATTCATTTCACCCATAGCACTCATTTCAAATCTCGATGTCATCAACTTCTCGAAGTCTTTACACATAGAATCGTCCGTTGAGCCGAAAATGATGTCTTCGACGTAAATCTGAACAAGCAGTAAGTGTTCTTTTCGTTTCTTCGTAAACAAAGTTTGGTCGACCGTGCCTCTTGTAAACCCGTTGTTTATCAAGAAGTCAGAAAGCGTACCGTACCAAGCTCTCGGGGCTTGATGAAGACCATATAGGGCCTTGTTGAGTTTGAAAACGTGATCAGGATGTTCGTAATCCTCGAAGCCCGGTGGCTGAGTGACATAAATGTCTTCACGAATTTCACCATATAGGAACGCACTCTTCACGTCGAGTTGGTAAACTTTGAATCGTTTGTGGGAAGCGAATGCGAGGAAAAGTCGAATGGATTCCAAACGAGCAACTGGTGCGTAGACTTCATCGTAATCTAGACCTTCAACTTGTTCGAAACCTTGAACGACTAAACGAGCTTTATTCCTCACTATCTCGCCTTTATCATCTCGTTTGATCTTGTACACCCACTTTGTTTTCAAGATCTTTTCTCTTCTCGGAGGCTTCACCTTTTCCCACACATGCAGCTTTAGAAACTGTAGAAGTTCTTCTTGCATAGCTTCCACCCAGAACGGATCTTCTAGTGCTACAATGACATTCTTTGGGTCTACTTGAGATAGAAAGCATGCTTCTAGAAGGCATGCTTCGAAATCTTCCAGAAATGCGGGACGTTTCTTTTCTCTGAACGATCTTCTCGGAGTTATGACATTTTCAGCCTCAATTACTTCTGCAGCAGCTTCATTTTCTTCTCCAGCTTCAATTACTTCTTCACTTTCTTCCTGAGCTTCCACATTCTCCACGGCTGGAACTGGAATCTGACTTCGTGTCTGAATGCCTTGATGTGGATCGCCGATAATATTCTCAACAGGATGAGTGGTGTGAATCCTTGACTGAGGAAATCCCATGTCATTGATTGCTGCTTCAAGATTAGAGACGTCAACATTAGTTTCGATACTAGGTTGAACATTTTCGTTGACAGCAGGTTCCTCTTCGTCACTTTCTTCCGAAGCATATTCAAGCTGGGCTGCTGAGTCTACAAAATCACTGTCTGAATCATCGGATGCAGTTTCATAGATTGATGCTTCTGGCTGAGTCGGAGCTGGTTGAATTGGAAGCTCAACGACTAAATCCTGAATCGGAATCGGAGCAGATGAAGTGGTTGGAGATGCATCTTCACTTTGATCGTGAAACTGATAAAAGAAGGTATCGTCAAATTCTCCCCCTTGCATCCTGACCACTTCATTTTCTTTAACCGGAATGGACACACCATGATAGTCGAGATTGAAGGACTTGAATAGCGAGTCATAATCAAAGAAGTGTTCTGGACCATCAACCGGTGTAGATGGAGTATACCTAAAACAAGTAACCTCATAAGCTTCCTCGATCGTTCCCGTAGTCTTATCAAAAACCCGTTTACATGGAGAGTCTGCCGAATAGCCGAGAAAATAACCAGGATGAGACTTTTCACCAAACTTTGAAATTCTTTCTTTCGTAATCATGATCTCACAAGGACACCCGAAAGGTTCGAGAAACTGCAGATTCGGTTTTCTTTTGTTGACCAATTGGTAACTTGTCTTGTTGTGACGCTTGACCAAAGAAACCCGATTAAGAACATAGCAAGCTGTGTTGACTGCTTCAGCCCAGAAAGAAACTGGAAACTTAGAATCCGAAAGCATCGTACGAGCTGCTTCGATGAGTGTTCTGTTTTTCCGTTCTGCAATTCCATTCTGCTGCGGAGTTCTAGGAGCGCTGTATTGATGAGTAATACCCTTTGATAAGCAAAACAGCTCCATTGCGTTGTTCTTGAACTCCGTTCCATTGTCACTCTGGATCGATCTGACCTTTAACTCGAGAAGAGTTTCTAGTCGAAGAAGGAGAAACTTTAGTCGTTCAGCGATTTCATCCTTCTTCGCTAGGAAGAAAACCCATGAGAATCTCGAGTAGTCATCGGTAACTACCAAGCAGTAAGATTTTCCTCCCTTGCTCTTTACACTTATTGGACCGAAAAGATCCATATGAAGCAATTCCAGAGGAGCTGAGATAGAGTTCACGAGCTTTGAAGGATGCGATTTCTTGTGTTATTTGCCCTTTACACATGAAATGCATGAATCGTTCATCGCAAAACTCATGTTGGGAACTCCGGTGACTAGCTCATGCTTCACTAAGTAATTCATTCGGCGGAAGTTGATGTGAGCCATACGTCTGTGCCACATAATCGACTCCCGTTCCGAGGCTTTAGACATCAAGCACAGGTGCTCTTCACTTGATGTGACTTTTGTCATGTCGAGACAGTAGATGTCGTTTATCCTCGGAGCTCTAATCAATACCCAGTCTGGATCGATCACAAATCCCTTGCGAAGAATCATACACTCCTTATCCGTGAACAAGGTAGTAAACTCCTCATCACAGACTTGCGAAACGCTGAGTAGATTGTGCTTTAACTCTTTACAGTAGTTGACATTCTTGAAGGTCACCACACCGTTAGAGATCTTTCCTTGACCCGTAATTTTGCCACCCTTTTCCCCAGCGAATAGGACATTTCCCCCATCAACCACGAAGTAGTCAGTGATTAGGTGGAGATCTCCCGTCATGTGCCTGGAACAACCACTGTCGACAATCCAAACATTTCTGCCTCCAGCTCGCTTCGGTCGTCCCTGCACAAATAATAGAGAATCAGTCGGTAATGGGGACCCAAGCCGATACAGACTTGGGTCGTCCATTTTCATCGGGAATGATCACATCAACCTTTTTGCTTGTTTTCTGGTAATCGGTTGAGATCGATGCGTCATCCTGATGTTTGACTTGGACTGAAGAAGAATCAACCTTGGATTTGGTCAGTTGATCCTTCTTTGGTGAGTTACTCTTTTCCTTAGAAACAGGACGTGATGCTTTACGTTTCAAGATCAAACCTTGTAAATGTGGGCAGACCTTGGCAATATGTCCCTCGTTTCGACAATAATAGCAGATTCTGGGATCATTTGAAATGTCTGTCTGAATTGGAGAAGTTAGAATCTTCTCTTTGGGAACTGCTTGTCGAGGAGCTGCCTTGGTCTGAGGAATTGGTCTAGACACTTTGGGAGGCATCGTTTTAGGCTTAGAAGAAGAATCCGCACCCGTAGTGAAAATCTTAGTCATGGGGGTTTGGACGGTGAGAATAGGTTTGTTTTCTTCAACTTTCTCTTTACCCTTAGACTTTGACTTGCTAGACTTTGACTCAGATTTGGACTGCTTAAGAGTCCGTTTTTCTTCACGCACTTGAAGTTTTTCAAACTTCTTGTCCATCTTAGTTATAAGACGGCTCTCAAGGCGTTGAATGACCTTTTCAAAAAGACTCTCTTGATGGGCAGTTAAGTGGACATCTTTTAGGTCATTTAGGTCTTTGGACTTATGGTCTGGACGTTCTAAAACGACTTTAGACTCATTTTCCCTAACGCTTGCTTCTGGACCATTTACTTCAGCTTTGGGAGCTTCAGAGGTCATCGAAGAGGACTGAGATAAGTCTTCGGACACACCATCGACCGGGATCGGGGTGAAGTGCTTTGGTGGTGGCATACTAGTATACCCCAATCCACCCTTGTCTTTGGAGTTTGTCCTCTGTGACTCGATCAACTGATTCAAAATTTCTTTTGAATTGGCAATTGCAGCTAACTTTGCATTCAGAGTATCAATTTCACTCTGTTTTTTAGCAACAGTTAGTTTTTCGGCTGCAAGTGCATCGGAAAACTTTTTGATTTTGGAGACATGACGAGTAATTAAGATTTTTAAATCCAAAATTTCAACCAATTTTTCTTTCTTAAAAACATTTAAGGTTTTGTTTTCTTTGGTTAAAGCATCGTTATTTAATCTTAAAACATTAACTTCAGAGTTTAATTCTTTTGCCGATGTACTCCATACATCGAGTTGGGCCTCAAGCTCGCTGCAGTTAGAACACGTAGCTTTGAAAGGATTGATGTCTACCTCACGCTTCGGAGATGAAGCATCTGATGTAGAAGCCATAAGAGCAAAGTGTTCCGTTCTCTGAGCAATGTCTTCAAACGCATTCCAATCAACCTTGTTATCGACAACCATAAGAGCGGTTTCGTCTTTTTCAGCATCTTGAATACGAAGGTTTCTAGTAGCTGGACCCTGATAACCTCCTTGCTGATAACTTCGACCTTAAGGAGGGGCTTGATAACCCTGGTTCTGTCTACCGTATCTATCTCCTTGGTCGTTTCTACGATCTTCTTGCGAGTGTTGACCGCATTCTCGAGCAAAATGACCATAGTTGTTGCATTTGTAGCATTTGACTTTCGATTTGTCAAATCCCATTCCGGTCTTTCGATCTCCCCCAATGTATTTCTTCCCAGTTCTATTGAGGAAGTTCTTGATTCTCCTAGTCATCATCGCCATATTCCAACGGATGTCCATTTCCTCAATATCATCTGGATGGACTTGATCGTAGTCTTCCTCAGTCAATACGGTATTTGCTATCCGTCCGTCGATTAGATCATCATAAGCAGTAAGAAAACATGATTGCAAGCGTTCATGTTCAGCATTCAGAGGCCCAGAGGCACTAAACGCCGTCTCTTTTCCTCTGCCTTGAGACTTTAGGAGGGGAGCCGTTTCTTTTCCCTTTGACGAACAGTATCCACAAGTAGGGCAAGCAGAGTCGGTTGAGCTTGACACAGTTGGACTGAGTGGAAAACTTGGAAAACTGGATGAAGGAGGAAAGTGACTTGATGGCTGAGGTACTTGAGCAGACGAGACATCCGAGAGGAAAGCAACTCCCAAATTTTCCCGAAGTACCTTCTGAGTGTATACATTGCTACCGTAGGCTTTCTCCTGCATTTCCAAGTTAGCTATCCTAAGCTTGTCAATAAGATCTTCAAAATCATAATCACGCAACTCGGGTTTATCCTTTAACAGCAAAACACGCACTTCCCAATGAGGTGGTAAACTATCTAAAAAACGTGTATTAGTCTGAAATTTATCAAATTCAACCTTTAACTCATACAAATCGTTTATCAATCTACAAAACCTAGAAATCAACATATCTAAAGTTTCGTTTTCGCCACATTTGAAGTTATCGAACTGTCTCTTCAAAATGTCGGCTTTGATAACCTTCATTGCTTCTGTTCCCCCATATCTCTTCAAGATGGCATGCCAAAGATCATGAGGATTGTCGATCTTCCTGAATATAGCTTTCATTTCATCAGTTAAACAGAACTGAATAGATCCCAAAGCCTTCTGATTTTTGAGGAAAGTCGCTTTCTCGTCATCCGTATACGTATTCATAGCCCGATAAGTTCTAACTCCGGTACCTGCGTTAAGATCCGAAGGAGCTTCATATCGTGTCAAAATGGGAGTCCACATGCTTGGATCGGTGCAAGCAACGTAGGTCTTGAAGTTCATCATCCATTCTTCGACACTACGATTCAGATTGTACATAGGAGGAACCTGAGGATTTCGACTAGATTCCATGTTGAATGAACCCGTGTTCATAGTAAGAGCCATGTCAAATACAAACCAATACCCGAAACAAATACAATACCCTTGAAGAAGAAGACCAGAAAAACCCGATTACCAAACCAAAGCACACAAACGATTCCCGAATTCCCCGAACTTAACACTAATCTTCAAACGTCTTCTCACAAGTCTTCACAAACAAAACTCGTAGAATCAGCAAGAAAACCAGAGAATCCAACCTAACAACTACCTAATGTTTCTGTCGAAAATCGGGCAGAGTAACGGCTAGAAAAACGAAGTAAACGAACGTCTTCAGTGAACAGTTACGCTGGCGTAACTCCCAGTTACGTTCCGTAACTATCTAGTACCGTATATGTCTTCGAGCAACAATCTTCGAGTAACGTAACTAGCAACGTATCTGCAGTTACGTGACGTAACTAGTAAGTACGTTGCGTAACTAGTCTTCACGTAAATCTTCAACGTAACAATCTTCAAAAATCAGCGTAACTAGTAATTACGTTGCGTAACTGTAGTTACGCGACGTAACTGTTTCCTGACAGTTACTCTAGGTGAAAATTTATTCCGACCGTCGAAAACGAAGAAAAACACAAAACTAGGAAACCATCTTCTGCAGATATCAAGAATAACCCAATGTAAACACAATATCTGAAACCCGAGACTAAACTACAGCTAGAAATGCCTAGATCTAAAAAATCCGAAATAAAGTACAACTTTCCCAAATCTTAGATCTAATCCAAAACAGCCCCAAACTTCACCAAACGGATTCAAAGACCTCTATAACAAGTATAGAGGCTCTGATACCACTTGTCGGTCGCCTAATCTACGATCCCTTTGAACCCTAAACCATACTAGTTGCGGAATAACCAATATGTATGTATATATGGTGAAGAACAGCGGAAATAACCTAATGATTGATATTATTAAGCTTACGTATTCGATTACAAACACGAATAATATCAAATCACTCGATTACAAGACTTTAACACTCAAAACTCACAGTTACGCTAGATAAAAACTAGCCCACGTAACTATTCGTGATGTGACCGCTCGGACAACTTTCAACAACCGCATTTATGATCCCGAGGTTGCTATTTATAGGTCTGACCCAACAACCTAAATAGTTACGCAACGTAACTATCTGGGATCAGTTACGCTGCGTAACTGAACAGTTACGCTATCGTATCAATTAGTTACGCTGCGTAACTGAGTTACTCAGCGTAACTGCCTATATAAACGCGTTTTGGACTTTACAACTCGATCTAAATACATTCTAACTCGACAACACATTCATACTGAATACAACTACAGACATTTATGCTCCAACATGTTAAGAGTACAAAATCAGGGTCGTTGTCTATTGGACTATGACCACCGGGAAAAAGTCTTACTAATTTGCTCATTGTCGAAAACCTTATATTGCTGAGTAACATAGTCAAAATCATGATTCATTAGATCATTATAAACAAAAAGATATGTCATCTATTGCATTTTTGTTCCAAACTTGTATCAGAAATGATATACTCATTCCATTATATACCTATCATCTAGAAAACAACGAATTCTTGATTTTCCACGATTTTCAAAACTTTTTCTGGGAGGAAAACCAAATGTTTTCCTAATTGAAACAATAAAATCATTTGAACGCATTTTCTAATGTTCGGTAAGCTTTTTAGGACCCCGCGTGAATATTGAAAATCGGAAAGAAACATTTCACCAACTAAGCAAACCTTTAACTTTTCATATCGAAAACAATACTGAAATCACTATTGGAGGTTTGAATTGATGTGTGTATTGTTTTTTTTTTGTTGCAAATCTTTTTTTGTCTTTTTATTATCTGTATCTTTTTATCTAAAGACGACAATAAACTCTATAAAATAACCGCCTAACCGAGGGCCATAGCACATAGTGCTTGTTATTACTAAGTTAGGACATGTCCACTTATGATATACTATCAAAAGAAATATGTATATATATTTCGTACGCGGAAAACTTAAAATATGTGTTGAGCTTCAATTATTTGCAAAGAGTGCAATGTATATGAGGAAGGTAAAGCAAATTGGATCAACTAATCTGATGACATTTAGTCCTTTTGTCTATTACCAAAATGTTTAATGAACCAATCGATTGATGTTGTCTTTTCATGTTGTAAAAGACACAAAAAAGGCCGTTACTTAAGGGCCATATGTCATTTCTTGAATGAAAAACTCCGTTCGTTTTCTAGATCCTTACTAGCTTTTAAATCGAGTTGCCTTTTTATCCAAGGTTTTACGCAAACATTCTTTTATTTTAGTATCACCTATCCAAGGTTTTTCACAAACATTTATTTTGTTTTTGTAGAAAGACAAGTGTTACAAGCACACTATATATAATTTACACATTTACGGAAACATTCTTAATCTATGCAAACATTCTTTTATCTTAATTTGTAAAAAGACAATTACTACAAACACACTATATATAATTCACATATTTACGCAAACATTCTTAATCTAGGCTTTATCCATATAATCCATACATCTTTAAGTCTTTAACTATCCTACCTTTTAAGAGAAAATTTCACAATAGGATAAAAATCTTTTTCTATTCTTTTGTATGTAGGTCTTACCGATGACTCCTTACTCACACTTTTATGTGTACGTTCTGGTGACCATTTTTCATTTTTTGTGGCACTACTTTAACTTTTTTAAACGAGAAATTTCTTGTGGTTAAATATGTGTGGTAAGGGCACTGGAAGAATAATTACAGTTACGCTCTATGAATTGATCATTTCTTTATCGACAAAGATAAACTTGTATTTGCAAAATTATTTTGTGTTTCTCTTAAACCGTCAAGCCACTTACATAATTTAAAACCGTAGAATATATTTGTCATTTAGTTACATATAAAAAAGTGTCACTAGAAAAAATAAATCATTCACAAAAGTGTTTACATGTTTTACCTACACAATGTAAGTGTGGTTAAATATGTCACTGGTGAAAACCTATATTTAGCGACACAAAGAAAAATGTTGAGTTATTGGTAGCCCAAAGACCTTTTATAAAAACAAGCAGCCCAATCTACTTTACCATCTCAGCACATCACAGCCCAGCCCAGCCCAGCCCAGTCTAACATTCCTTTAATTTGTTTAGCTTTTTACTGTTTGTTTCGGTTTATGTAAATTTTGAAAAGCTCGTAAGCCCATTTTTTCCGGCTTATGAGTTTATCAGCTTAAATAAGCCATAAGCTCAACTTGATAAGCTGATAAGCCAGAAAAAATGAGCTTATATCAATTTTATATAAGCTCATAAACCCGTTATATAAGCCGAAAAAAACAACCCCTTAGTAGTTTCTTTTAAAACATTTGATAAGGCTTTCCGATATCCTCAGAGGTTTTGAACCTCTCTAAATACATATCTTAAGGTGGTGAGGGGGAAGGGTGTGTAAAAAGTCACATGATACCCCGGTTAAACCATCTACATCTAAGTTAAATACCCAATTCCGGATAACCCGAACAAGAAAATTGCCTCCGTTTACCCGTTTTTATTAGATTGATGCTGTAAAACTAAACACCAAATTCAAATTTCACTTTCTTTTTAAGTGGAAAACTATTACTATAATTCACAAATCTGCCTTCATATCCATGCATAAGTACAAGAAACAAAATAATATGCATATAAATCTAACATTAATTGGGAAATCAAAGAAAGATGCATATTAATCTATTTGCTGAATTATGCAAAATAAAGACGGAAATTCATAACGGTTTCGATAGAACCCGGTCTAAAAGTACTATGTGTACAACTTAATTTGGATACCCAAATTATAATGGATTCCTGTTTACATCTTTGTACAACAAATAGCGTGTGGGGATTTTTCCAAGAGCGGCATACCTGCACAGAAGATTACCAAACTTATAATGATAACCACTAAATGTAGCAACAAGGGTGATTTTGTGGTTCAATAATATTCGTCACGTTTCTTACCATTGAGGCACAAATGGAGCCATCCAAATCGCATCTCCAGCCTCAACCGGATACCTATGTTTTACAAAATTAAAGAATAAGGCGTATTTTTTTATTTGTTTTTTTTTAAATGGACTAAAGTATTTCATTAAACTTACCAGCTATCACCGAGACGATAAATGCCTTGCCCTTCTAGAAGTAACAAACCGTGCTGATTATAATGGACTTCCTGCAAAAGCCAAAACAAACAGAAACACCCAAGACATTTTTTTTCATAATTCTAGTCTTGTCAAGGTTTTCAAGTTCAAACGATGTATAAAAACGATAATAAGTAATGACATACCTTTACATTCAGAAATTCGCCAGGTTGGAAGTCCATGATCTGCAAGTTTTGCAGTTGATGAGCAATTGAGCATAAACATATATAAGTATGCGATAACAATTCAAAGGCCTAAATCATGGCTTACATGAATGTTGAAGTCGTAAGCCAAGGATGTAGGAAGAAGCTTCCGCAGTTCAAATACCTGGATTGAAAACAAAAACAATTTAAGAGAGATGGAATAATAGAAATGCTAATTGAAATTAAACAAAAAACAAAAAAACTCCGTCAATTACCTCTCCAGGGGTGTCAAGAAGTGGCTGTTTATCAGTGGATCCAACAATTGCCTCGGGAATATGATTTTCCAGGTAAGCGTACCTACAGAACAGTTAAAAACCTTTGTAATAGTTGTGATTTATAAAATAAACATGGACCTAAACTTGCTTCGACTTGAGACAACACTTTTTGGATAAGTGATGAAATTGCTTGATTGGCACTAGAAAAAGATAATTTAGCGAAGATTAAAGAGGAGTGACGTACTTTCTTTCAAATACAATGAGTGTAGCAGAGTCGTGAGTTTCAAAGAGATGTTCTGAATGTGGAGGTAAGTAAGCAAACGAGTCTACCTATAATTCAAAGGAAAAAAATCAAAATTTGGTATAAAGAACAGAGAAAATAATTTTTCCGTTTTAACTATTCTGTTTTAATAAGCAGAGTGACATATTTTTTCTGCAGTTAAAACAAAACAAAGAGCAAAATAAGAAAATTTCAAGATCAAGACGTGTAATATACCGATAGTGTTTGGCAAATACCAGATACATTAGTGAGTGTCACCAAACCTTGAACCACAAATACAAACCTAAATCATACGCAAAAACAAAAAAATCAATCATGTAAATGAAAACTTCAAACGCGGATTCATTTTCATTGCAAACTAAGGGGAACATGAATACCTTTCAACGTCTTTCGGAGGAAGCCCAGATTTTGAATTTTCTGCACACAAACAAAGTTTCCGTTCATATGGAAACTAATAACCATTAACATTACCCAATTACATACCAAAAGGCTAAATAAATATGCACCTTGCATCTTTGCTATATACATAACAAAATGTGCACCCATTGCCGGTGACACCAAATACGCCCCCAATGTGTTGGTCCTATCAAACCAATTTCCATAATAAACTTACAGTTAACATATTACGGAAAGAAAAGAAGAAAAAAAACATATAAGTATATAATTCTTGAAACATTTAACTTACCAATCAGGTAAAGGGCTAAAAACATGACTTTCAGGGGTAATCAAAGCATGATCACTTTTATACACACTTCGAGTAAACCCCGGTAGATCTGTCAAACAACAAATACCCACAAATAATCATTGGTTTTAGCTTATTTTTGGGCTTTAATGAGCTTATTTGGTTCGCCTTATTTTCCAGAAAACCCGTTTCTGGCATGCGAGCTAGTTGTGACTTGGGAGTGTTTGGGATTGCATATTTTAAAATTTCGTTTGGAAAAAAGTGCGATCAAAATAAGCACCAAGCCAGGTGCTTAAAACTAGTGCTTATTACCTTACAATACAAGCCAAACCAGATAAGTGCTTATTTCCTTATAAAATAAGCCAAAACGCAGTTTTATCCAAACACCCTAACTAGAAAATAAGCTCATAATCCCGAAACATAAGCTAAAACTAACACCCCTAACATAAAACACCATTATGTTATCATCAAGTAGCAAATAACCCCTAATCAAAAACTAATAAAATCAAAAGTTTTTCGTCGAATTAATCGAAATCGAAACAAGGCCACTAACCTTGTAAATGAGAAGGGGATAAAGTGGGATTGCTAACTTTTGAATAAAGAAGTTGCCCACCATTTGAATTAGAATCGATTACTAATGGTGCAGAGCAAAACCCTTGTTCTGTTACACCAATATTCAATAAACCTGTAAATAAAGATACATTAAAACATCAAATTAACATCAAATTAAATGAGAAAAATGTATAAAAAAAAACCAAGATTGCATAAAAAAGGTGTAAACTTTATTGTGTTTACATATAATTGTTGATAGAAACAACAAAGATTTGGTGGAAAATGATGAAAAAGTTTGCATTTTTTCTGTGAATTCGTAGTGTGTAAAGATTCTGTGTTTGTGTTTCTTTCGCTATTGGCCTTTTGTGGGAGATGAGTCAGCAAGTGTTTGAGAAGTGAGAAGTGAGAAGTTACCCCTTTTAAGAGATACTTGAAAGAGATGACAATTTGAGTCCTTTTTGTTTACATTGTGTTGTGAACTTAAGTCATTTATGGAAAATTCGAAACCCGAAACTTTTGAGACGGGTTCAGAATAGCTTATCTATGTTATCGGATATGGATAAGGTTTTGGGGCTAAAAACGGGAATAAGTATTTGGATATTTATCAAATTTTATTATGAAATCTGTAATATGTATTTAGAGTAAATTACACCGTTGGTCCCTGTGTTTGTACCAGAATCACTAGTTTGGGGCTTTTTTTTAAATAATTACACCATTAGTCCCCATTGTTGCAATTCTGTTACGTCGGAGGTCCATTTTTCTAACGTCCGTCAAATCTTAACGATTTCAACCCCATGTGCTACCCACGCGAGGGTATATCAGTCTTTTAACGTCCCACCCACCTTTTTCACTTCTATTTACACCACTGGTCACTTTCTCTTTCTCTTTTTAATATATATGTTTATTTTTTTCCAATGGACCCACCTCACCAAACACACCCCTCCCTTTCTCCTCTCTCTCTCTCTCCAAGAACACTATCACCATACATCTCTTTTTTTCTCTCTTCCACCTTCAAGAAGATCATCACCATACAAAATCAACCACACCATTAAACCACCACCACCACCATTAATCTATGTCTCAACACACCAGCTTTAATCCTCAATTCCTCACCACGATGAATAATTCATCACCACCATGAATATGAGCTATCAAATATTTACCACGTAAATCTCTTCAAATTTAAAAATCACCCATAAGATATATAAATATATTCTATTACTTGTTTTACCACCCAAAAAAAAAAAAACTAAATTAACATCATCTTCATCTCGTTACCCAATTTCAAAACCCTAAATATGGAAACTTAAAAAACCCAATCAAAGAAAGAAGAAATTCAAGATGTTCGTCATGTTATTTCACCCCCAATTCGAAATCAAATCGGAAGAAAAAAAAAAAAAAAAAAAAAAATCTAAATCTTAGTCCAACACAAACCCAAATCTGAACTTTCAATTCTTTGATTTTGGGGTGATTTCAATTTGGTTTTACTGAGGCATAGATCTGGTTAATTGGTAGGTAAGATCGATTTGGATTTGTTTTTATTTCTTTGTGTTTCGATTTGGTGGGTTTAGCATGATACGATTTTGGTTTAAGGGAAAGTTTGTTGAATTGTGTGTTGACAGGAAAAAAATATATGTGGAGAGAGATATGATCGTTTGGAGAGAGTGATGGAGTAGAAAGGTGTGTGCGACTCTTGGAGAAAGAAAAGAAAAAGACTAAATTACCCTCTTGTGCAAGTCATGTGACTGAGTTAACGAAAAATTTTAACGACCGTTAGTGATTTGGACCTGCGGAGTAACATAATTACAACAATGGGGACTACTGGTGTAATTATTTAAAAAAAAATGCCTCAAACTAGTAGTTTTGGCACAAACATAGGGACCAACGGTGTAATTTACTCATGTATTTAATATTAAATAAGTATATTGTATATAATGTATGTATCCGAACAGACGTGACATTTATATAAGATGTCACGTGAATTGGTTCATCATCGATTTTGATAAAATATTATTTGTCGGATACATCTTTTAATAATATTTAAAAACTAATTTAAAGTTAGATACATAATATACAATTTATAATAAAACTTAACGCATTTCCATATACTTATCCATATATCTATATCTACATCTATATAATCATTAAAGCAAAGTTTTTTTTTAATTTTATTTTTTGTTAAGTGTCATCCTCTAAACCTTTATCACAATTATTTTCCTATATATTTTATTTTTAGATAATCTATTTAAATATCGATAAATGCATTAGTATTCTTTTACCTACGATTTCCAACTATTAAAAAAATTTATTTAAACTCTTTGGGTATTGATCTATGTAATTTTCTTGATTTTCGGTCTTCATTCCTTACTACAAAATGGTCGTATAACAATTATAGTTTGGGAATATGTTGGCTACTTTGGTTATGCTACATTCTACTCACATTTTTTATTTGTTTTAAAAAAACCCCAAACAATATATCATTTAAAACAAATACACTTTCAACAAATTCATTGCTTTTTTCTTTCTTGCATTAAATTTTTCTTCCTCCAACATATTTAGAAGTATCATATTTACTCGGATGATGTTTATTTCAACATTATAAAAAAAAAAATTGACGGAAAGTAGCCATATCTACACCGGAAAGGTTTCTCAAACAACATACACAAAAATGGCTAAACTCACCAGTACACCCGTGTTGATTATCTGCCTCACCTTCCTCACATTGTTTGCTGGTCATAAATGTAATATGTTCAATGTATTCCCATCCTCTAAATATCTACAACTCAGAAAAATTGTAACCGTCGTTTATGTTTTGTTTATATGCGGGTCAATTATGTGGAATCCGAGGCAAGAACAAAATACAAATGTGTCAAAAATTCAACACTCCTACGTGAAATGAAAAATTTTGTTGTTGTCCAGATATAACATTTTGCTTTGATGGCATAGACTTGTGTGATAAAAAATGTCTCCATCTTCAAAAATGTAATTGAAATAAGGGTAAATTGTAATTTTAGTCCCTCATCACTAGCCAAGTCGTCGATTTCGTCCTTAAACTTTTTTTTGTTCATTTTTTCGGTCCCGAAGATTTTCATTTTCATTTTTTTTGTCTCTCCATCTGTCTTTCGTTAGTTTTATCCGTTAAATCCTAACAGAAGTAACGGAAAGGACCAAAATGGAGTTTTTTTCAATCTTATATATGATAGAGTAAATAAAAAAAAACCCTCCATATCTAATCATCTTCTTCGTCAACAACAAATCCTATATTGGATCCTATTCCAATACAAACAATAACCCTCCCTATTTTCATATATATATATATACATATATATATATATATATATATATATATATATATATATATATATATATATATATTTCGTGCGAGAACTCATATTTTTGCGAGAACTGCGAGAACTCATTCTGCACCACTCATTTTTTTTTAATATTAAAATTTTATTTTTTAATGAAAAGGACAAATAAGTAATTTGTTATTTTAAAATAAATAAACTGTAATTGTTTTCTTTTCGTGGATTTTTTTTCTTTTTTTTTTTCTCAGACTTACTTTTACTTGAAAAATATATGTGTTTATCATATTTTATTTGAATTGAAAAGTAAGCCAAACATTTTGAGTGCAAATATAAACTATCGTGTTTTATTTATATATTTGAAAGAGCAATTTGTTATTCTTTCGTAAGTACATGTATTAAGTTTTGAGTTGTTCATTTATGAACTGCCTATTTACATGTGAGTATTTATTCGTAACCAAACGGTATAAGTTGATAAATATTCAAAACAATCAATGATTATGAGTTTATAAAATAAATCTTATTTATAATAAGTTACAAACATATAAACAACTTAAAAACCCAAACAGATTTTTCAATTTTCATAAAAATCGGTTGTTCATATATGCACACACGGTGATGTTCACATAAGAACACACCTAAAAAACCTTTATGTATATAACACGGTCTTCGTATGTTCATAGGTGAACATAAACACGGTCTTCGTGTGCTCAAGTGAACACGCGTTTTGATTATTTTTTGTGTTTATAATCGCTATATGTTCGTCATAATCTTCATCATCTCCATCAAGCTCAAGATGTAAACTAATCAAAATAAATGAAAAATCGAGTCACTTATATTAAAAAATCACATAAAAAAAAACCATTCGAAATAAAAATGAATTTTAGAAAAGTGAATTAAAATTTATAATAATCAATATAATCACTATAATCAAAATTAAAAACACACATGCATGTCTTTTAATTAAAACATGTCACTTACAAATTCAAACCTCTTCACTTTTTTTCCTTATCTGAACGATCAATATAGAGAGAGAGCGATCGAAATAGCGAAAGGGACAGAGAGAGAAAAAGTGAAGATGGAGGCAGTTTTCTGATTTATAAAGGTAGAGATATCAATTAGGTTAAATAAATTTAAATGAACAATTAAATTAATTAAAGAGAGAATGTCACAAATCGTCCTTGTGGTTAGGCTGTTTTTCATATATCGTCCTTTCGAAGAAAAGTTAGCACAAATCATCCTTTTGTTTTCTAAAATTATCTTCTGTGATCCTTCCGTCAAAATCCTGTTAATTTAATCCGTTAAGTGGCCCCCACATGAGGGTAAATATGTCTTTTTAGGTGTTATCTCCCCCACCTGACCATTGTTCCAAACACAGATCAAAAGGAGAGTCGGCAAATCAGAATCCAATACAAGATCGGCAAGTGAAATCGATTTAACATTCCAGTTTGCCTAGATTGATTTCGCGATTTAGCAGATCGACAAGGTGTTTCTTGTTCGTTTAGATAAAGTTCGGCTGCTTAGGTGTTTGTGAATCATTTGGCAACGTTTGTGGATAAAATTCAGATTCGGCTGATGTTCGTGATTTAAATTCTGCAATTCAGGGAAATCTTGGTTCGGCGATTTGGAGTTAAATTAGATTAATGTTTATTTCGTGTCTGCTTGTTCGTCTCCAGCAGATTATTCGGCGATTTGGAAGTTATATGTTCTTTGAAATCAGATTTGATGTTCGTTTCTGAAATTAATAGGGTTACTCGTTTTGTGAAATTTGATTATTATTCGTTTCCTGGTCCATGGATTTAGCAAACTAATCCGGAGATCAGATTTCTACATGTTCGTGAATGATGTTCGGTGTTTGAACTTAAGGATGTCGCTGGCTGTTCGTAAAAAGAAAGAAAAAACAAGATCCATTTTATGTTCGCTGTTTTGTTCGGGAATTAAATTAATTTGATTTTAATTCGGCGATTAACATTATTTTTGGCTGGTGTTCATTGTTTAATAAACTAATTCGAAAAGGATCCTCTGCCATGGTTGATTTCTTGTGTCAATGGTCGATTGAAAAATTAGGGCACGAAAAAGAGGGATAATTTGAATTTAATTGGAACAATGGTCAGGTGGGGGAGATAACACCTAAAAAGACATATTTACCCTCATGTGGGGGCCACTTAACGGATTAAATTAACAGGATTTTGACGGAAGGATCACAGACGATAATTTTAGAAAACAAAAGGATGATTTGTGCTAACTTTTCTTCGAAAGGACGATATGTGAAAAACAGCCTAACCATAAGGACGATTTGTGACATTCTCTCTTAATTAAATAATAATTTCCTAAACTACCCCTAAGCCTTTTATAAATTAATGTCTTAGGTTTAACTTAATAACGAAACTGCCATCAAGTTTATAGCCATAGATCAAATTATTAATGGTCCAGATCTAGTTCTCGCAGTTTTCGCAAGAATATTAGTTCTCGCATGAACCATTCACTATATATATATATATATATATATATATATATATATATATATATATATATATATATATATATATATATATATATATATATATATATATAGGATCAAATAAAAGGTTTCAAATTTGTAAAAAGTGTAGGAAACAATGTGGGAATGAAACTTGGATATTTGGTGGCATTTAAAAAAAATTATTTTTTTTATTTTTTTAATAAAAATAATAATATTTATTTATTAAAAAAAATATTTTTTTTTTGTTTTAGGAAAAAAAAAATTATTTTTGGAAAAAAAAGATTTGAAATTTTTTTCGATAACCTCACCTGCCACGTCATATGATGCACACAAAACATACATATGATGCACGCAAAACATATGATGCATATTAATAATTTACAAAAAATATAATACACATTAATGATACACACAAAAAAACTATGATATTCAACTATGATGCAGACATCAATGTTCATCATAGGTGTGGATCATAAATATGAATCATATTTTTTTCGTGCATACCTTTTTTTGAGGCAAAAAAAAAGGTTCCCGAAAAAAAATAAATTCGTTTTTTTTTTTTTTTTAAATATTTTTTTTATTAAAAATATTATTTTTTTATTAAATTTTTTTTTTTTTTTTACAAATGTGCCACATGTCAATCCCACAATACTTCCTACACTTTTTACAAATTTGAGAACTTTTCACAAGAACCCTCCCCTATATATATATATATATATATATATATATATATATATATATATATATATATATATATATATATATATATATATATATATATATATATATATATATATATATATATATATATATATATATATATAGGGTGAGGTTCAAATGAGATCCTCAATTTGATAGGGATCAAAAGATCCACTTTTCAGCCACACATTTTCCCCTTAATTATTATTATTTTTTTCTTCTTTTTTTTTTTTTTTGTTTTTTGTTTTTTTTGTTTTTTTTGCTATGTTTTACTTAACTTTTTTTTTTCAAAATCACATGTGATTTTTTTGTAAAAAATTGAAATCACATATGTTTTTCAAAAACCAAAATTTATAAATTTTAAAATCACACGTGAATTTTTTTTTTTTTGAAAATCAAATGTGATTTTCAAAAACCAAAATTTATAAATTTTAAAGTCACACTTGAAATATTTGTTTCTCGAAAATCAAATGTGATTTTATAAGCAAAATAGTTTGTAGGTTAAAAATCAAATGTGATTTTACCCATAAAAGATTTGTAGATTGAAAATCACATGTGATTTTTAAAAGTAAGGTTGAAAATCAAATGTGATTTTCGGAAAAAAAAAAAAAAAAAAAAAAAAAAAAAAATAAAAAGGTAAAAAAAAAAAGTAAAAAAAAAATTAGAAAAAAAGCAAAAAAAAAAAACCCCAAAGATATAAGGAAAAATGGGTGGTTAAAAAGTGGATCCCTAGATCTCTAGAAAATTAGGGATCCATTTGAACCCCAATCTATATATATATATATATAGGTGTGGGTTATTGTAAAAAGAGATTTGAAAATAGGAAGGATATGAAAGATTGAGGGAGTAACATGTGCCATTTTTGAAAAAAAAATTATTTTTTAATAAAGAAATAACAATTTTAATTTAAAAGTAATAATTTAAAAAACCAAATAATAATAGGATTAAAACAAAACATCGATAAATATAAACGACAAGTGGAATACCGAAACTAACACCTCAAAAACGTGGTTGTCACATAATATTCTACTCAAAAATTATTTTTAATATAACCTTTTATATATATATATAAAGGGCTTATTACTTGTTGGTTGCACTTAACTTAGATGTAACATAAGCAAAATGCAAACCGAAAAGTAATATTTTTGGGCGTTCAAAAATTTATATAAACATTAAATACTTTTATGTTTACACATTAAACCCTTATTTTAACACGAAACATCTAATATTATATTCAACATGTTAACATCTAAGATTTTCTCTTATCTAAAAGCTATAAAATAGTTTTACCTTTAGCCATACAAGTAACTAGAAGAAAACAAAGAAGGGTGAGCAAAAAATGATTCTTCATATTTAATTTGTTTGTTAGTAGAATGTACATTTCATAACAATTTATTTATGAGTAGAAAAAAAATTATATAATTTCTAACAAGTTTTGTGTGACTCGGATTGCATTTCGTTTACATTTGGATCACAAACATGTGGAGATGTAAAATATCATATTGTTCATTGGTTGAAAATAAAAAAACTAAATTAATAAAAAAAAAATTAAAAAATATTAAATTGATTTAATAATATAAATTTAATGAGAAAAACATATTGATTTAATAAATTTATTTAAATGAAACTATCATGTAACCTTGCAAATCTCATGATTATGCTTATATAATGATACACAAAATGTATAATGCTTAAAATTCTTCACACATTTTTTTACCTCGTAAAAGAATCATACTTATTTAATACCTTTTTTTTGTTTTTTTTAACTGATTGAGTAAATTCCTTTCATTTTTTTGTTAATCATTTTATTTTTAAGTAAAAAGAAATGCAATATAACTTAAATGACACAAAAATTGATGCTTAAATGCGTTAACTATTTTACAATAAAAATAAGGAAATCAACATATCTTTAACCTGTACAAAGTTAATTTATAACTTTGTTAGATATCTTTAATATATAATAAAAGATGTGTCTTAAATGTCAAATGGCGAATTGAGGTCCTTAGATGAGTTAACTTCTTTGATGACAGCCGTTAGATCATATTGATGATTTTATCAAAAAATATTTTCATTTTATACCATTTTACAATACATAATTATATTCTCTCTTTCTTTCTATCTTTACTAAAATAAAAAACATAACTGCAATTATTTATAGAATCGTTCAATTTGGACTATGATTTAACTTATTATTATTCTAAAATCTCCTAATTAACACAAAATATCAAAACATGTGTATAAACATAAAAGTGTATATGTTATAATAACTATAAACAACATGGGTATAAGTGTAAAACTATATATATTATTATACATATGACATTATTTTTTCATTATAAATTAAAATATACATAAATATAAAATTTACGATTCAATTTTTATTTTTTTCCGCATTATCGCGGAACAATAATCTAGTTATTTATAATGGTTAGTGAGATAATTTAATTAATACTCAGTCATATATGCAATCACATATACTCATATGTTAATATGTTCGGGGCATATTTAATTAAGATTCTAATTTAAACAGTGACGTACATATAATCTAAAGTGAATGCAACCGCATGCTAGTTCATGAAAACCTCATGGACTGTTTTGAATTTATTCACGTAAAGTTTTGGAAAGCTTTTAATTACGTTTTTCTTTTTTTAATTTCGTAGTTGTTAGAATATTTACTTTCGTGTTTTCAAATATATATTACTAGTTAGCAAGATCTTATCATGAAGAACCTTTATTTGTTACTTCTTCTTCTTCTTCCTTGTTTTAATATAGGTATATGATTTTATTGCTTTATCCTTTTTATAAGTTTTCAATCCAAAGCAAACATATTTTTATGGTTGTGCATGGGTCGATTTGGGACGGTTTTGACTATAAACCGAACCAAAACCAAAAAAATTGGTTTCCTTAAAACCCAAGCCATTGGGTTCGGTTCCTAATGGTCTGGTTATTTTGTGTCTTGTCTCGGTTTGGCTTTTAGAAATGGGTTTCAACTTTAAAAACCAAAATATTTTTAATCATTATTTACAACATAATTTGGAAGTTTCGGCTAATGCAACATTTAAGTAGTGCATGTTACATAATACTTATTATAGTGGGAATCTAAAACCACATTAAAATTCAGTTGGAATAATGTCAAAACATGACCTTATTAATATAAAAATATGCTAAAAAACATCTAATCCAATATATAATTTATCTAGAAAAAAAAAAGTAAATTTAAGAACCCGGTTTGGTTTTATCCGTGTGGGTTGTGGGATGAATCCAAACCAAATCAAAACATTTCGGTTTCTTGATTTTGAAAACCAATCCATTGGTTTTAAATCGGTTTTAATGGATTGGTTTTCTCTGTTTTTTGGTTTGAGTTTGGTTTCTTGGATTAATAGCTGTGATGTAAAGATTTTATTTTCCATGAATATAATTTATTAGCATAATTTAACAAATATGTATATAAACAAAAAACTTACTCTTTCTTTTCTATATTATTTGTCAATTATTTCATTTTGGGTTATCCCAATATAATTATCTATTACTAAAAATAGATATTGATGAGTTTACCAAATTACCCTTAGTTGAAGTTATTATTACATATTTTATAGAAAAGATTAATTAATTAAATAAGGATAAAATTGTCATTTTGCAAAAAAAATAAGAAAGAGAAAGCAAATAATGTTATTCCTAAAATTGTCTGTTTTTTTTCTAGAGACAATAATTTTGGAACGAATGAATATTATATTTTGTGAAAATGATCAACTATGTTACTAGACTTTCTTTATTTTCATTTGCATTGCTAAATTTTTAAAGTCCACTTACATTACTAAATTTATGATAATCTTTACTTACATTATTAAATTAATGAAAATTTTCATTTCTATTACTAAACTTAAAAAAAAAAAAAAAAAAAAACCTTCGGCAAGTAGTTGGAATAAGAGAATTTCGGATTACATTATCATTCTACCCAATTTCGGATTCCAAATAGTCATGAGCTACTAATATCTTCATCACGATGTTATGAGTTATATAATTGCAGAATGTTTGCAAATTTTATAACAAATGACAATAATTTCATGTGCATAGGTGATGGACGTGCGATTGAAAAGACAAGCGATGGACATGTGACAATGGCAGAATGTTTGCAAACTTATAAATGTGGAGTACGGAAATATTGTTGTGACGTAGTTGAAGTACCGTGTCGAATGTGTAAAGACACCCGGGACGAGTGTCAACTAACATGCTAAGAGCTGCAAGTAATGATATTGATTCAAGAGTTAATTACATAAATCGTCCCTATGATTTACCTAAAATTACAGATTTCATCCCTAAGTTTAAAACGTTGCATAATTCGTCCACTTTTAGAAACTAATTACCCTTTTCGTCCCTAAAATGGATGTCCATTAATAATTTCCGTTAAAATTATCGCTAACTAATTTCACATTTCGTCCTTAAAATGGATGTCCGTTAGAAATTAGGGACGAAAAGCGTAATTAGTTTCAAAAAATGGACGATTTTGCAACATTTTAAACTTAGGGACGAAATCCGTAATTTTGAGTAAACCATAGGGACGATTTATGTAATTAACTTTTGATTCAATTAATACTACTATATTGTAGAAATAATTTGATATTTGTTCCATGACGGTTATTATATAGAAAATCTCCCTTGATCTCACAGGTTAATACTTTACTAAAGTGTCAACTAAATTCAGGATCTGTAATTTGCCTTTAAAAAGGTTAATCCTACAAGAAATATATATACAATGTTAAAAAGTTATAACCTTATATATGTGATTATTTTTTGCACATATATTGCACACGAAGTATTGATACTCACGAAATTGAAGAAGAAAATTTTATTGAACGCTATGTATATTCTCTTACATCATACTAATTTAAATCCGACACTAGTAATACAACTTTTGACAACTACGAATCCATATCTCATTTTCCACTAAATTAAAATTGTGAGCTACTAATATCTTCAACATGTTGCCCAAACCGCCTATATATGACAGTTAGGGCTTGTTCCAGCTCGTCACAAGCTTTCCGTCCATATAATTAATGCGTGAATCATAACTTCAAGCGGGTGAAAACTTATTGTACTTATAAGTTGGGTTTTTTTTTTCGATGTTTCCCTTTATCCAATTGATCTATGAGTGAATCCTACAACCCTTGGATCTATTCCGCATCAGCAGTATGTTCGAATTATTTCCATTCCATTAAATTTTATAGTGCGAACTTCTCTAGCAAAATTATAGGGCAATGATCAGATTTTCTGATAAGTAATTAACGACAAAAAAAGAAGAAGAAGAAGAAAAAGAAAAAAAACGATTGTAAAATAAAATTTATTGTTATTAATAAACCATCTTTTTTTTTTTAAACCACAGATTATAATGAATGTAAACAACTTTCAATTTTTAGTATGGGTTAAATAGAACCTTTTTTTTAATTAGTGTATTTAATCTTTTTTGTATATATGAATTGTTTTTAATTTTAATCTTATTATTCACCTAATATAATGGAAGTTGATTGTAAGAACATGTTAACATATTTTTAAAAGTTCATCTTAGTGAGAATAAAATGAACTTGAAGTGTGGCTCATTCAAGCAAGACGAGAAGTCGTCTGAAAAATCCAACTGAACAGTCTTCGTTACTTTGTGCCGCAACTTGGAAGTCTCGATACACCACGCGAACCATGTATGTGTTTTAATATGAATGATTATACAACAAATTTTGTGACCAAGTCCATAGGAATAACCCAACTTTGACACATGTAACAATTAGATGGAAAATGGGAGTAATGTCTAAATTCCCTCTAAACCTTTCTTTCTTCTAACTTTTGGGATGGATCCGGACTCATTGGATCTTACTATCTCTGTAATTTTTAACCAACATCACTATTGCTGGTTCCACATTTCTTGAATACAAACGAAGTACATAATGAATTCATGTCGAACGATTTCTTGATCATATTTCCGGTATTCCTTTTACGTGTGTTGTTAGAATGGCTAAGGAGCGTGTCGGGTCACCAAAATATCACCAATTAGAAGCAAGGAGGAATCATATGACATGGATCCTAGCCGTTAGTGGACTTTGTATCTTATTCTACATATTGGGAGCTTGGCAAAGCAGTATTGCCCCAATGATGAATGCTCAATTCACTAACAAAGTTGGATGTGTTAATAATACATCTAATGATCAAACGACTGAATCGTTACCAATACCATCACCATCATCATCTTTGTCGTCGTTGGATTTTGAAAGTCATCATCAGTTGGTAGTTGAAGATTCACAAGAGATACCTGAGTTCCCACCATGTAATATGTCTTATAGTGAATACACTCCTTGTCAAGACTCGGAAAGAGGAAATAAATTTGATCGAAAATTTTTGAAGTATAGAGAGAGACATTGTCCAAGTAAAGATGAACTTCTTCGTTGCCTTATACCGGCACCACCAAAGTATAAACTACCCTTTAAATGGCCACAAAGCCGAGATTATGCATGGTTTGGCAACATTCCTCATAAAGAACTTAGCATTGAAAAAAGTCGCCAAAACTGGATTAAAGTGGAAGGTGACCGGTTTAGATTTCCAGGAGGTGGTACTATGTTCCGCCATGGAGCTGATTCTTACATTGATGATATCGATGAACTTATCCCTCTCTCAAATGGAACTATCCGAACAGCAATTGATACTGGATGTGGAGTAAGTACAGCTTTTCAATTCTTTTTTCTCCCTTATCTTATAATTTTTGAGCATTTTATATCGTGTTTTTTAGTGTTATGATGTGGATTTATAAGTTGTGTGAAGGTTGCAAGTTGGGGTGCATATTTGCTCAAAAGGGACATAATAACAATGTCTTTTGCTCCGAGGGACACACATGAAGCCCAAGTATGGTTTGCATTAGAGCGTGGAGTTCCTGCGATGATTGGCATTATGGGATCACAAAGACTTCCTTACCCAGCACGAGCATTCGACATGGCTCATTGCGCTCGTTGTCTAATTCCATGGAGTAAATATGGTAAGGTTTATAATGGTTATTAGCTTCAAGTAGCAAGATAGGAGCGTTTTACATATTTTAATAATAAATGTGCAGATGGATTATATTTACTTGAAGTGGATAGAATTCTAAGGCCTGGTGGTTACTGGATACTTTCCGGACCACCAATTCAATGGGATAAGTTATGGAAAGGTTGGGAAAGAACTCCAGAAGATTTGAAGCAAGAACAAGATGATATTGAGAATGTCGCGAAACGCCTTTGTTGGAAAAAAGTCATAGAAAAGGATGCACTTGCTGTGTGGCAAAAGCCAATTAACCATATTGATTGCATCAAAAGCAAAAAGACACATCAAAAGCCAAATATTTGCAAATCCTCAGGCAATCCCGACGAAGCTTGGTATGTACTCCTAGTTTTCTTTTCATCTGTTGTCGAAGTTATACTATTACGATATATAGTACAAGAAAATATACTTTTTGACAAACCAAAAGTGTCATCAAAACTTGTCTCTACAAGGAAAATATAGTATATGAAAATATTCGTTAAACAATTTTTGGTATGTATAAGGTACAATGACATGGAAAGATGCATTACCCCAATGCCAGAGGTAAGAAGCCCGGGCGAAGTTTCTGGTGGAGCCTTACAAAAATGGCCAGAACGTGCGACAGTTGTTCCTCCTAGAATAAAAAACAAGTCAGTAGCGGGTATCACAGAAGAGAAATTTGAGGAAGATAATGAAATTTGGAAAGAGCGGGTTACACATTATCATAGAATTGTTAAAGCTTTGCGTCAAGGAAGATATCGTAACATAATGGATATGAATGCTTACCTTGGTGGATTTTCGGCTGCCTTGATGAAGTATCCCGTTTGGGTAATGAATGTGGTTCCTGCCACTTTCCAACCGGACACGTTAGGAGTAATTTATGAACGAGGATTTGTTGGGACGTATCATGATTGGTGTGAGGCTTTTTCGACTTATCCAAGAACGTATGATTTGATACATGCGGGTGGTGTATTCAGCATGTATCAAGATAGGTAAATAAAACTATAAAATTTTTTGAGTAAACTGCAAAAAACGTCCATTATGTACGTTAGCTAATCTTGGATGAACTCATCAATGTAATCGTCCCTCGGTGACTTTTCTAAATGACCATTCTACCCGTACTTTTAAAAAGTAATATTATTGATATAGAGGTAAAACGGTCATTTACAAAACATTTAGCCGACGAGGGACGTTCTTGTAAAAAAGTTTGTCTCTCAAGGATTTCTTGATTATGATGTTAACTTAATGATATTTGTGTATATACAGGTGTGATATAACAGATATTCTATTGGAAATGGATAGAATGTTGCGGCCCGAAGGGACAGTTATATTCAGAGATGACGCGGATATGATAGGTAAGATTAAACGTATAGCGCAACGTATGAGATGGAAAACGAAAACAGTTGATCATGAAAGTGGACCACTCATCGGGGAAAAAATACTTGTCGCTACGAAAAGCTACTGGACCGGTGAAGCGAATGAGGAACAAATAGCAACTGTTGGAGGCTGAAAATGTTAGCTTATGCTTAAGGTCTTAAAGTTTGGAAGGATTGATTATGTAATTTTTGTAGGTAGAAAGTGTATGTAACTTACATTATTTGTATTTCCTAATTTTGTTTATTTTAGTACTTCAAAATAGTACATGAAATGGTTGAGCATCAAACGTAATATTGTTACTAAACGGATTGTATTGATATGTATTTGGTCTAACGGTATCAAGGTGACCCGTCAACTATGAGGTTACGAGTGAGTGTCTGTAGATAGAAAAAATTGTTTCTATAGCAAACTTAAAAGGAAGCTTAGTCATTGTATTTTATGTGTCACCGATCACCACGTAAAGGGAAATTAATTGAATGATTTAAATAACATTATCTTATTTTAATATTTTATCATTAGTTGGTGTTTTCAATAAATAATAATAATTTTTTTTCGTGTTCATGTTATATACTGAATGAGTGTCTTGACATATATCAAACTTTATTCTAAAGTCTATTGCAAATTGGTCTATTGTATGTATTTAAGTTTTAAAAATCGTTATTTTATATATTCAACCAATAAAATCTTAGCAAATTGATAACGTGGCAAGTTACTTGACATCTTATATGAATGTCACATATATTTGAATACATACGATAATAAATTTTTGAAAGTTAGATTAATAGAATAAAGCTTTTTGAAAGTTAAATATATACAATAAATCAAATTAAAGTTATATATATACAATATACTTTAGAATAAAGTTTGATACATTAGTAAACACTTAACCCTAATAACTTTCAACTTTGGTGTGAACATTCAATTTTATAATGTATTCTCGATTCACTCCTACTAAATAAATAAATAAAATATTTAAAATAAAGTTCATTTATGAAACGGACATAAATAAATGTTTGCTGATGATAAATAAACAAATCGAACCGCTATTTATGTTTTTTATTTAATAAATTTATATTGGTGTTTGTTCATTTAACAAAGAAAAAGGTAGAAACGAAATTTTCATCAAACGATTTAAAAACTATTCGTTAATATTTAGTTCATTTATAATCTTACATCTCTTTACGAGTTAAAACTCTTAGGAATCCAATTCATATAGGTTTGTAACATTAACACTTTCTGTTAATATAGTTTGTAACAAGTAAATATTCGGGTGTTATGTATTTTCTAATTACTTTCTTGAATTACCGCAATAGATCTATAACTATTTACTAATCACTAGGTCTGTTCAAAAAAATCAGGAACCGAAAAGACCCGAAGAACCGGACCGATTTTGAACCGGAACCGAACAGTTACGTGCAACTCGGTCCGCTCTCCAGTCCACTAAATACCCATAATCTGGTCATCGGTCCAGAATCGGACCAAACTGCGTCTGCCGGTTCATCCGAGGAGAATCGAACCGAATGCATGATTTGTAACTTCTTTTTGTAATAGACATACGATGTTTGATTTTGTAGGGTTTAAATTTTCTTGATTGATTTTTGGTCCAAAACGTTTTATACGTTGTAATAATAAAACGTATTTTTGATTACATAACCAATTGTATTAATTTATTTAATATTTTGTCAAAACCAAAACTTACATGTCTACTTCGCTCATAGCCAATATTTGTCTAGGAATTAATAATCGGTTTAAATTTTATGGTTTTAATAATAATTGCAAATCCAATTTCAAATTAAATATTTATAAAGTTTTTGTTCATTCTAATTTAAAATAAAAACATATCTAACATGTATTTATACCGTATAAAGCATCATAGAATAGAATGAAAAATTAATTTAGGTTTGGACGAAGGATCGACCGGACGTTCATGAATCGAACCGAATATAAAACCGAGATTTTCATTCCGGTTCTCAAAATCGAACCGACTATAGAACCGTGGGTTTGGATCGATTATTTCTGTTTCGATTCAGTTTTTCCATTTTATTTTTTTTCTCAAAACAAATACCCCCGATAGTTCGTACAATTCTATCATCTTCTAAAATTAGCAAGGAAGAAGTGAACAACAACTAAAAAAATGGCATCCCTAACAATGGTTTACACTCACCAATCAATTCTCCGGCGAAATGCAATTCCATCACCGACAGCAGCCGGAATTAAGTCATCTTTCACCGGAACCTGCAAATTCCGACAACCATTAAACTTAACTTCATCATCCCCGTTAACATTAACTTCAAAATCTAAGACTACCCATATCTGCAAATCACAACTTGTTCAAGATTATGCCCCTATAGCTTCTGCTGGTTATGCTGTACTTCTCCTTGGCGGTGGTCTTTTTGCTTGTAAGTTATACTCATTCCGTCTTAAAATAAGTGTCCATATGGGGGTGTTTGTTTGGGCTTATACAAGCGACTTATGACTTATTGACATTTCCGCGTTTCAGCCCGGATTTTTCGGCTTATATAACCTTTTATGGGCTTATTACCGTGTATTATGACATAATAAACAGTAATAAACCCATAAATGGTTACATAAGCCGGAAAATCCAGACTTATGAAAGATAAGCCGAAATGTTAATAAGCCATAAGCTCCTTATATAAGCCCAAACAAACACCCTCCATTACTTAAACAAATCTTTGCATATATATGTATTATAGTGTGGCCGACTTATTTTTGGGCTTATGAGTTTATTTGTTTTCGGTTTATGTTTTGTTTTTGTTGGGTTATTTTGTTACTTGTAAGTTTATTATGACTTAATGGGTTAAAATTTGGGCCTACTGATGGAGAGTTAGGTTGGGTTCAAAAGAACCACGAAATTGGGGTTACTTCGCTGGAATTAACCTTTTGGTTGAAATATGGATAGTAGGCTCATAAACTACCGAATAAGCTTGTAAGCCCTACAAATAAGCTAAAATAAACACCTCTTTAAAACAAATGCTCATATTTCTATTTTAGTTTTGACCCAAATTAGTTATCCACATCTAAAAATAATTTGTCCAAAGTAACCATACTACCCTTACTAACTTATCATTATAAATTCTTAAGTAATTTTCAAAAAATATTGGTTTGGTGAAATTTTGAAATTCTAGGCCCAGCCCCTACATCTTTAATAGTGCGGTTATAGTCGCTGTGGAGAACTTTCGGTTCACTTTTCGTCCTTTGACGAAGTAAAATGACTAAACTACCCCTGGTCATGCAGAGTAAACATTGGGGTACTCTCGTCATTTTACTTCGTACAACGACTCAATAAGTATTATTTATAAGTATTAGCCGGTGCAATAACACAATAAAGTGAACTAGATTATCCGGTGCAATAACTCAATAGTGTACCCCTATATTAAGTGAACAAGATTTTTAGAATTTAGAGTAAATTACAGGCACTTTCGAGTTATTGCAATTTACTCTAAATTTTAAAAATCTCGTTCACTTTATATAGGGGTAAATCGTCATTTAAATATTATTTTTAAGTATTATCCGGTGCAATAACTCAATAAGTATACATTTTTCTAAAACTGTGTGTCAGATGACTTGTGGACTTATAATGTGGGAAGGATAGAGTAGTTATTAAACTCTTCGAATTTCACCGATTTGTTGTATTTTGCAAGCAGATAACAAATCAGGAAGCAAAGGTTCGTTATTTGGCGGACTTACAGGGGGAATTCTTATGTCTGTAGTAAGTCAATTACAGTTCTGCTATCTTATATGCAATTATATATATGTAATCTGTAATTCTGTATATATACATATACTTATGTGAGATATATGGGTATTTGTTATAGGCGTACTATCTAATGCAATCACCTGAGACGAAGGAATTAGGCGATGCGCTTGCATTTGGAGCTTCACTTCTTTTCGCCTGTATTTTTGGTACGATTGTAACGTGTATTAAGATTATTTTTGTTCTTTTAGAACTATTGAAATTGTTGACTAATTACCGTTGTTTATTTTGATAATGTTGCTGCAGGCATTCGTTTTGCAAACACACGTAAGGTAGTTCCTGCCGGTTTTCTGTTAGGCGTTTCAATCTGTTTAACGGCATTGACTTATTCAGCTTATTTGCAAGATAAGATCTGATGTAACGTAAGATGCTTTTGTTTTAGTTTGTAGTTTTGATGTATGTTGGCAACTGTTATGTCTGTCTTAACTTTTAAGTGCTATGTTTTGTAAGTTGCAACAAGAGAACGTAATAATAACAGACAACTGAATGGATGAGATCGTTTTGTTACAGAAATAGAATACCATAGACTTTCATATCATTGGTGCAACGTAATTTGTGGTATGTATTTTTGGATTGTACTTTTATTTGGTATAACGTTGTTTGGGTACGTCATGCCAATCAGTTTGTTATATGGGCACATGGTACATTATAGTGCTATCGTCTTTTACCCGCCCTTATCTGATAGTAGTTATATGCGTATCTGTACAGTCTTTATTAGTCTTTTCCCTCGTTCAAAATCAATAAAGTACAAACAAGATGAATGCCGGGGGACCAAATCGAGCAGAGAAATCATGTGAATACGAAGTTTCCTGAATATTGCACTGTGTATCATGTATCATGCTAATGACTTTGTTTAATTTTGTCTGGAAGTTTCTGTATTGTGCTAATGACTTTTGCATATTAGTGGTAGATTTCATCATTCTCGAAAACAATCATTTCGATTTTCGTATCAGTGGTGGAGCCTGGACGAGATACCAAACGTAATTCTAAAGTTACATTTTTTTCGCAATTTGTTTTTATGGAATTCTGTCGTTTTATTTGGGTCTTTTCGAGATCTCTTTAGGCTTCCGGAGCGAAAATAAGTCAAATGAACAGGATATCGTCTACGCTTGGCAATTCAGTTCTTGGTAAGTATTACATCTTTCTTATTCTCGCTTATTGGTGGTTCAGCCGAATGAGAATTAGCCACCTAACGCTAGTTTTACGAATTATGATATGTGGGTATCGTGGGAAAGCAGACTATCAATATCCGAATGAAAAAGATTGGCTCTATAATGTATGTTGGTGGCAGGTTGTGACTTGTGAGTGATGTTTCCGAAAGAAGATTCTTGACAAGACAAATAAAGAGATTGAAAACAACAAATCTTTCTACACCATAATTGAAACTCATGATGATAGCTCGGGTCGGGTTTGTGTCTTTATAGAATTAAATACTCACTAACCAATAGTATCATAATTAAGCTGATGATGGTGGGTGGGTCGGGTCAGGTTGGGTTGTTTGTATTTGCAGGATAAATGGTAGTAACTAGTAACCAAGGCGGAGCTATGGGAGGGAGGATGTATCGAGACAATGGCAAAGTCAAAAGTTTCCCGACATAGTTTGATGGCGGTAGGGTCGTTTATTTAGTTTAGAGTTGAAATATGACCATTAGTTTAAAGAGAATCAATGATAATTGATGATGACATTAGAGTGGAAAGAAAGTGCAGAAAGAAATATTTAATCATAAGGGGTGGTCAATCATAATAAAAAGGCTTATATGTATATATAGTCTACGTTATTTATACGTATGTGAACGAAAGTCATGTAGTATATTACTGTTTGGCGATAGGTATGGCGTCTAGAACGAAAACATATATTTTTTTTACAGAACTCTACCTTTAAAAGTGATGGGTTTTTTTTAGCTTTTAGATTGATGGATTATTTCCCATCATGGTGTGACCCTCGATCGACATGTGATTGTGTCGTTTCACAAGTTCAGTCTATTTTAGGATAATGTGCGCAAAGTTGGTGGTTCTACCTTTGCTATCTCATCTTTCATACTGAGTGGGTGTTTCATTGCGTGGTTCTCGACCTTTGAAGGCCATTCATCGGTTCTTATAGTTTACTGATGTTAGGTTCACCTTCAATTGTGATTATTTTGGGATAGTTATTTTCGGACATTACAGTTCTATGCTGCAAGGATTTCTGTTCATGCACTTTCAATGACAATTGTTTTATTGTTTTTCTTCTTTCGCTGCAAACACCACAGAAAGATAGTGGTGTTGCAATGCTATGAAGTCGGCGACAGATGTGTAGTATTATTTAATTGCATAAACCGTTCATATCAGTTTTCGTCACTTTCAGAAGTACAAATGTGGAAAACAAATTGCATACACTGTATGTCACTACCAGAGACGATATCCATACAAAATATTTCACACACGAATAGTGTTTGCACTTTTTAAAATATTAAGACGAAAACTATAATCCGAACAATATAATAAATAAAAAACATGGTTGAAATTGATCCAAGAGTTGACCTTGTCTATCTCTACACCTTTTTCTTTATTTACATGACATGATATGACCCACAAAAAAAAATTATTTATTTATTTAAACATTAATTTTCTTTAAATCTATACTATATATATACACCATTTATATCTTTTATAATTATAAAAAGAAACATGCACACTAGTTATATGATCATAGTTTTGAAACTATAGTTTTGTTTCATCTAGTTACTTCACTTGTTTAACCTGGCTAGCTTCAAATTTTCGCTTCCGTAGCTTCGACATTTATAAAAATCTTTAAAGTATGTAAATTCAGTTAATCCATCTGTTTTTTTAGTTAAAACTAAAAAAAAAAAAAAAAAAAAAAGAAGGATTTGGCTTTGAAGAGGGAATTGAAGGTGTTGGAAATGGAAGGTGCGGATGGGCCAACGTTACCTGTATCAGCTCCAGCGACTCCTGGAACGCCGGGAGGTCCATTGTTCACATCTTCGCGAGTGGACTCACTGTCGTATGACCGTAAGTCCATGCCACATTGTAAGTGTTTCCCTGTTGCAGCACCATCTTTTGGTGCACCTCATACTTGCTTCACCGATTTTCCTTCTCCCAACGTATCTCTCACCAGAAAGGTACTTCTCATTGTTAATATACTTGCTGTTAAACCGATAGTAACATTATATTTAGTATATGCAGTTGGGAGCAGAATTTGTGGGAACGTTTATATTGATATTCGCAGCAACAGCAGGACCAATAGTGAACGAAAAATACTCTGGATCGGAATCGCTAATAGGGAATGCAGCATGTGCTGGTCTTGCAGTAATGATTATAATTCTCTCAACGGGTCATATCTCCGGAGCTCATTTGAACCCGTCTTTGACAATTGCATTTGCAGCATTACGTCATTTTCCATGGGCACAGGTGCCTGCATACATCTTAGCACAAGTATCGGCTTCCATATGTGCTTCTTTTGCTCTTAAAGTTGTTTTCCATCCGTTTATGTCTGGTGGTGTCACTGTTCCTTCTGTTAGCACTGGTCAAGCTTTTGCACTTGAGTTCATTATTACGTTTAATCTCCTGTTCGTTGTCACAGCTGTCGCCACTGATACCCGTGCTGTACGTATAGCCACCCACTTATTTTTTCATATTTTCTTATACACCGGGTCTCATTAGTAGATGTGTGTGTTCAGGTTGGAGAATTGGCAGGTATAGCAGTTGGAGCTACTGTCATGCTCAACATACTTGTTGCGGGGTAAGTATTACGCTTGATTACTTTTATATTTTTATTATTTAATGAAATCATTACATTATATAGTTGGTTAATCTGTATGGCAGGCCGTCAAGCGGTGCATCAATGAATCCGGTGCGTACACTAGGTCCAGCAGTTGCAGCAGGGAACTATACCGTCATATGGGTCTACCTATTGGCACCAACACTTGGAGCTCTTACCGGAGCAGGAGTCTACACGTTGGTCAAACTTCAAGGGGGTGAAGGAGAGCAACCACGTGAAGTCAGAAGCTTCCGTCGTTAATTGGGCTATTGTCATCCAAGGTATATGCTAATATACTAATAAAATGGGATGCAATGTAATATCGCTTTGAAAGTTTGTGCGAATGTACGTGTGTGATCTTATATGGTTTGCTTGATTATTGTGTTGTTCGTTGTAATGTAGGAATGTTCTAGCTTACTGTAAGATTGTTTGTGTTTTTTATATGTTTCAGCTTCTATTAGGAAATCTGTTTTTACCTTGGGATGGAAATCGGGGCTTAAGATGTGTACATATGAAGGTGGAAAATGGGAGGGGCGGGGAACGGGTCAAAATGGGTAATTATTCAATACATAATAAAATGTTTTGGGTCGGGTTGACATGCTAACAATCCTTTCAATAGTAAATAAACTAGCATAAAAAATATGCGAAAATCTATATCATTGGACTTTGTAATTATTCAAATACACTTCCAGCGAATTTTGTCCAAATTGACCCGTTTTATTTTAGACTGTTGAATTAAATTTATGCTAAAAAACTGTGTCACATGAAATATAACCGGAATCCTCCCATTTTTACGTAAATGGGTAAAAACGGTCACTTTTATTTATAACGATCATATATATGGAAGGGATTGCTTGTGAGATGGGACTAGTTTATATGGTGTATCTCTTATTAGTTAAGAATCCTTAAAAAAAATGGTTCAAATGCATTTGGGACTTTAACCATATGGTAAAGTAGAAGTCGTCGTTTTGACCCATTTACTGTTAGATGAATCGATTTAGGTGTTATATTTCAAATGGGTTACCCAATAATTCACATTATTTGTCCATTATAGTATTCGAACCCACAATCTCTAGATTGGTGTGTCACTCTCATACTCATACTGGCCGGACAAGAACATATAATTAAAGTTGTTGTCTAAAAGTGAAACGGGTTGCAAGTCACTCAAAGTCTATTTTCAATGCATACAACCTCTTACATTGTTATGACCCGCTACCAAGGCCCGATGACGAGATGGAACACGAGAACAAAGTTAATAACAAACACGTATTCCAACGTTAGAAAAATCACACGATGTACATTCTGTATGAGTCTTTTGTTCCTTTTCCGCAATCTTTATAAAGAAGTAAGTAGAAAAAAAAAAGTAAAGAACCCGAGAGTCAAAAGAATTATCAAAGGTCGAAGCTAGCAAGTTTGTGTTTGATGCTAATCACTTTTGCATAATTATTTTGTTAACATAAGATTAGTGGTCATATAAATCATTCTTAAAAGCAGTGATTGTGTCACATGACAAGTGGAGCATAGATGGGGTTGCCTTGATGCCAAATTTGTTTCTGAAGCTAAATAACCAAATTAAGTAATGACCAACAATCATCAAATATGCACCAGATCCAATGCAAACTAACAATTGTCTTCCTGATTATCACATAATACATATTAATTATCAAAACCACCAACATGGAATAGTGGTAAGACGTTCAGATATTCTCACAAGAGGTATGATATTTTTAGTTTCGGACCTCTTTAGATACAATCTTCGAAATGTCCAATTTCAGAAACAGTCACGAGGATACTTCTATTAGGCTGCCATCCTCTGTGGAACAGAAAAACCTTATCCGTTTACCCATTTTACATTTTAATTACCTTTACACTTTTTTTTTTTAAGAAAATGACATGTGGTTGACATGTTATATATTGTATTAGTATTTGTTTCTCGCGCTTTTTAATTTTTCTTTCATTCCCCGTTGGTATCGTTCGATTATACTTTTCGAGGTTTAAGTCAATGATTAAAGAAACACCTTTACCTTATTTTACTCAAGAGAGAAGGTGTTAAGCAATAATGTACCATTACTTTAAGAAATCCCTACCTTAAGTTTATAATATGTGATGATGTGTGTTCTTTTTAGTCTTTAAACTTAATAAAAGTAAGTCAAAAGACTCCAACAAAGTAACCCCCACATAACATAACATTATGGTTATTGTTAAGTGACATTTTTGTCTTAATTCGATATATTGGAGGTTTGTCGAAAGGACAATTGGAAAACGAGAACAGTCGTTATACGAATTATGTGATGTGCGTGTCGGGAGGCTATCGGGCAATCAATATACTAATGAAAAAGATTGGTTCAATAATACAGGTTGGGGCAGTTGTTGTGGCTAATGTTACCAAAAGAAGATGCCTTGACAAGACAAATCAAAGAAGGGAGAAAACAAAAAACTTCTCCTAATGCATAATTGAGCATAAAGATGGCTCATGTGGGTCGGGTCAGGTCGGGTGTATGTATTCAACGGCTATAAGGGATGTGATTATCATATACGTAATTTTATAAAGTGTGACACTCGGATGGGACTTTTTTTATTTTATAGAAAAAATTTGATTATTGTTATGAATAATTATTGTATGGATGTCCATACATTTTGAATATATTTGTATACTATTAGAAAATTTGTTTGTTGAATGATATTCCATATTGTAACTATAAATATAGAGAAAATCACGAAATTGATCATGTGGAACATAAAAAATTCGAAAATAATCATCAAATTTGCTACAATTTTCTCGCGACAATTTTGTCTTTTATCTTTAGCGCGAGAACGAGATTTTTTAAAATAGGTGATGTATATTAAGCCACGTCTCCGCGCCTATTAATACCCTTTCTCGCGACATGGCAATCCCGTTCTCGCGCAATGACGTGACTTAATATACATCACCCCTTTTAAAAAATCTCGTTTTCGTGCTAAAGATAAAAGACAAAATTATTGCGAATTTGATGATTATTTTCGAAATTTCTATGTTTCACATGATCAATTTCGTGATTTTCTCTATAAATATACCTAGATGAATAAAACACAATTTTCCCTTCTCTTTTCATTATTGTTCTTTATCATCTTTATTGTTTTACAGCAATTATTAATTAAATGGACTTGATTGACATTTCTAAAATATAAAGAATAATGAGTGATGTATATGGGAGGTGGGAAGAAAGTGCAAATAAGAAATAGTTAATGTGAAGTCATTGAAACATGTTTAAGGGGGATTAATGGATGTATACTTAAAGACCATTTTTTTCAATGATTATTGTTTAAAAAAGGTTAAACCATAAGACATTGTCTTTTTATATGTTTAACCAAAAGTTAAGATCACTCGTAATTTGATAATCGACCACATACTTAAGCCGGAAAGTGGATTGTGTTTAATTTTGGCAATTTGATGGTGGATGTAGTTGTGTGGTTTTAGTATATATGAGTAGTGGTGAAGTTGATACGATTATAGCTCGATTTATTATTCGGTTTGAATTATTTTTCATTGTAGTTTACTACGGTTGACTTTGTCAATTTAGTATTCTTTGTCTCGATCAAGAATTTGGAACGAACTATCATTTGTTAGGCGGTCTATTTCGATAGTTGACATATCGTTTCTATTTTTTTCTTGATATCTTTTTTAATCTATTAAAACTTCAATTAACTATTTTAAACTCGTCAATAAGATACTTTTAAGAACAAAATTATAAACGGTTGTCCTCATGAGTTGATGTGGTGGTTAATTTGAAAATTGATAAACTCTTATCAAATGTGAGGGTCTAATGTTTGATTTTTAGTTGAATTATTTCGTCAAAAATATTTACAAACTTAAAATAAATCATTTATAAAAAAAAAAAGTTATATAAAGTTTTGCTAATAAGTGTCTAAGTAGCACATGTTTATGTGCATTGGATGATACCAATATTCCTTTTATAAATTTTTGAAAAAGTATTATATTCATATTAACTAATTATATTTATGTCAAATACTTAATTACATTTATAACAAAGGGTTGATATCAAGAGAAACCACTAGAAAATTTGAGAACAAATAGAACAATCATAACTCTCTATTTTAAAAACTCACTATAATTTATTTTTGTTTGAAAATTAATTTTCTTATAAACGGTAAATGTGTTAAACGGCTAAATTACACCATGAAAACGGACATTTTCTTCTCTTTCTACAGACCACCCACTCGATATACTCTTGACGAAATATATTTTCGGGTTTTTTTTTACGGGTTTTGAAGTTTTATATTATAAATCACTGTTTTATCACCTGTTATTTTAGTAGTTTAACATATTATTTTTTTTGTTTTTGTTTTTGATTCTGGTTGAGGTTGAATGTACAATATAACAAATTTAAGTTTTGAAATTCGTATTTAGTGTTCAAATCACAATTGATATTGTCTTACGAATTTCAACATTTGGCCATAAACGGAAAAATAAAAAGTCGTCAAAATTCAAACTTTTTTCCGGATCCATATATGTTATACATTGTATAACATTGTTGTGGATTAAATTTCATATTTAAAGTTAAAATCATGTGTGTTAGTCTTTCGAATTTTGAAATTTTACATACATATGATTTACAGTAATATCACAAATGATTTATAGTAATATCACATATGATTTAGCATTATCACATGTGATTTTATTATATCATATTTATGTCAAAAAATTAAAAAAAATAAAACTCGTCAAAATTCAATTTTTTTTAATTTAGGCAGTTTATACATTTTATAGTAATTCTCTTTTATAAAATTATACGTATTGATGTAAATATCATATGTGATTTTATTGTTACAATTTCAATATCTATCCAAAAAAAATTCGTCGAAAGTATATAACACCACTTCTCTAATTAAAAATAAAAACGAGACGATCGCAACAGTATATTTTGTTTCGTCTAACGATTGACGGTTTGTGATATAATTTATTTTTAAAAAATTAAGTAAATGTGGGTTTTTGCTTGAATCTTAGCTATTAAATTAAAATTAGATAGATATGGGTTTTCGTCTTTAGAAATTATGCATCTCAATTGATCATTTCTCTATTAATAAAACACGAAATATATATTCTAACTTCAAATAAAGCATATAACCACTAGATGTCAATAATGTTTTTTTGAGTTTATTCTAAACTTATTAATCAACCCATGTACTAAAATATTATAAGACATGTTTTGTTGTGATTGATAATTGGAGTAGTTAATAATTAAAGGTGTCAAACAAAACTAAAAGAGTTCTTAAATAATTGACAACCATTTGCCTTAAAAGAATTAATTTAAACATATAACAATACAATATTCATATATATTTAAAAGTGTTGTTAAATAACCGTCTTATATTTAAACGTAACTTTTCAAATAAATACTATTATACGTGTCTGATTTATTTAAACATAGTTACGACACTATGTTTAACATTATCGACTAATAAAATATAGAGTTAATTACATAAATCGTCCCTAAAGTTTATCTTAAACTACGAATTTTGTCCAATTACGGATTACCTTTTTCGTCTCTAAGATTTGCTCCAATTACGGATTTCGTCCCTAAAGTTTGTCTTCAATTACAGATTTGATCCCTAAGGTTTGCTCCAATTACGGGTGTAAATTAGAAATTAGGGGCGAAAAGCGTAACTAATTTATAAACTTAAATGATTGGTTATACAACTTTTTAAACTTAAGAACGAAATTAATAATTTTGGCTAAATCATAGGAACGATTAAAATATATAAAAGAAAATGAGAGAGAGAGAGAGAGAGAGAGAGAGAGAGAGAGAGAGAGAGAGAGAGAGAGAGAGAGAGAGAGAGAGAGAGAGAGAGTGTTATGGAACAGTCGAATCTGACTGCCTGCGATGTATGCATCGTTGCTTTTTTAAATAAGGTTCAATTCATAGGCCATCAACTTGATTACCACCCCAAGAGTTGACCTTTTATAATAATTCATATATATATATTATATATATACATACATTATATACATATATACATTCATAGTATATATACATTATTTCTTGAAGACTTGTTACACTTCTCATTTCAGCTTTTTGCTTATTTAAACTTTCTTTTCAGACGATTTTCGCTATTTATACACCGGTTTTGATCAAGCTGGATCGCTCGTTTCATTCGCTTCCTTGATCATACTTTTATAAAAATCTTTGTAAGCATGTAACTTTGTTTTTTTGTTACATAATATTGTATGTTTGTAGTTTTGAAACTATATATTTGTTTTATCTAGTGAGTTATATTGTTTAGCCTGGCTGTTTTTAAAATTTATAGTCCTTGATATAACTTTTATAAAAATCTACCCAGTATGTAAGTTTAGTTTATTAGTAGATTTGTTGTGATCCGAGAAAAAAAAAAAAAAAAAATCTTGATTCGATCTGGATCGAATTAAGTTGATTGTTTAGACATACTTTTATAAAAATCTACAAATTATGTAAAGTTTTTTTTTTATCAATAGTTATTTGTTGAAAATCTAAACCAAAAAAAAAAAAAAAAAAAGAAGTTTGTTAAGTGAATTTGTTGGAAATGGAAAATGGTGATGGGCAAACTCCGCCGGTGTCAGCACCGGCGACGCCTGAAACGCCGGGAGGGCCTTTGTTTACGTCTTTGAGAGTGGACTCGTTGTCTTACGACCGCAAGTCAATGCCACATTGCAAGTGTTTGCCAATTGGTGCACCATCATGGCCTGCTGCTTCACATTCTTGTTTCACTGATTTCCCTTCACCCGATATATCTCTTACTCGAAAGGTAAACCCCGACACTTGAGAAGGTTTATTTTTTCTGTTAGTTATCGTATTAAAGTTGTAGCATTGTACCATTATGAAGAGACACTGTTTGACTATAAATATTTCTTACTTTGCCCTCATGTGAAATTTATTCTAGCTCCGCACCTGTTTGTCTATGATTTATATCATATTATCATCTAACGATATAAAATGAACGGATATGAATATATAAGTTGATCCATGCTTCTTTCGGCGAAAGCAAGCACGTAAAAAGTTGATTTGACTCGAGACCAAAACCAAAGACCAATAATTAGATCTAATATATGGATTCCATCTTTTTATAGTCTTTCTAATGATTCGTGTATTTGCAGTTGGGAGCGGAATTTGTGGGAACGTTTATATTGATATTCGCAGCAACAGCAGGACCGATTGTGAACCAGAAATACGCAGGAGCGGAATCCCTAATAGGGAATGCAGCATGTGCAGGGCTTGCAGTAATGATTATCATACTGTCAACGGGTCATATCTCAGGAGCCCATTTGAACCCGTCTTTGACAATTGCATTTGCAGCATTGCGTCACTTTCCATGGACACAGGTGCCTGCATACATCTTAGCGCAAGTATCGGCCTCAATATGTGCTTCTTTTGCTCTCAAAGGTGTCTTTCACCCTTTTATGTCTGGCGGTGTCACTGTTCCTTCTGTTAGCACTGGTCAAGCCTTCGCACTTGAGTTCCTTATTACGTTTAATCTCCTCTTTGTTGTGACAGCTGTTGCTACTGATACTCGTGCTGTAAGTATAAACAACCTCTTACACTTTCCCTTTTTATAAATCATTAAAAACCGCTCCTCATTTTTGGATGCGTATATTAGGTTGGAGAATTGGCAGGTATAGCAGTTGGAGCTACTGTCATGCTCAACATTCTTGTTGCGGGGTAAGTACTAAACTTGAATACTTTTATACTGAGTATTTGATTCAGTTAATGAAATCATAGCATAATATAATTGGTTCATATCTATGGCAGACCATCAAGCGGGGCATCAATGAATCCAGTGCGAACATTAGGTCCAGCTATTGCAGCAGGGAACTACACGGTCATATGGATATATCTGTTGGCGCCGACACTTGGAGCACTGGCTGGATCCGGAGTCTACACATTAGTCAAACTTCAAGGTGTCGAGGGAGAGGAACCACGTACTGTCCGCAGCTTCCGTCGCTAAATACTGCCAGTTCGTCTATTTGGTATGCAGGATATGTACATGTTTTCATATATATTTACTGCCGTCTATCTTTACTTTCGTGTGGTGTGATGCTAATAAACCGGGATGCGATTTCATATCCCTTGGAACTGTTGTCCAATATGTATGTAATGCTTGATATAGCATATATCTTTTATGTTTCGTCTACATTTTTATGTGTGTAATAAAAGAACGCTTGGACGTGTATCATGTAAGTTTGTTCTAAAGTTGTGATATATCATATATGTGATCTTTATTTTGTAAAAGTTTATCGAGCCAATTTTTCAAAGCTATCGTTGTGTAATTCTGTACTACATAATCATTAATTTCAAAATTTCTAATCTATAATGATTCATACTTATGTATTACAACAACAACAAAATAAGATCTGTTCTACGGTATTTCATCAACAAGCTTTTCAAACCTTCGAGCAATGGCTTGATGATTCTTGTCTTCATATATCTTAACAAGTGATCGTATCGTTCTATTTATTACCTCTTTCTTTTGGTTCCACGTGGAATCATTTTCAGCTTCAAATTGATTCACAAGAGATGAACATAACGCCTTCAGCCACTCCTCAAGAAACGATGATTTCTACCAAATAAAAAATAAAAAAAATCATTAGCCTTAAATCCCAATAACACGAGATAAACGTAGTACCAAAAGAACATTGAATTTGGAGAGATCAATGTTGATGAGAGGTTACCTTGATTAGGAAATCATGTACAGGGTGATTATGAGTTCCCGAAGCAAGCCCAAGGACGTGCAACATGGTTGACGTAAGCTATAATAAAGAGTTAACATCAGTTGAAACAAAAGAAAACAATCATAGTTGGCTTCGTGTATAACATCAGTTAAAAAGCGAACCTGGTTTTCAAGTGCAACCCTATATTTGAAACTTGAAGGAGCAAACATTTGGTCTGACCCGAGATTCTCTAGGGTGTGCTCGACACCTTGAACAACATCTGAGTATGACTTTCCATAATCTACAGAAAACATAATCAAAAAAAGATGAATAACTTCTCTAAAAGGAGTATTAAGATCCACATTCTAAATTTTCATATAGATCACAGACACAAGAGATGCTGACTCACCCAATATTGTTGATGGGGCAGCTAATGCTGCGGCAGCTTGTATCCTGATCTTGAAATTAGAAGAATCCCGGAGCAGTAGTAAAAGTATACTGAAAACCGAAGGAGCCCTATGGAAACAGAGTGAAGTTAAAAAGAATTAATGTGAATACTAAAAACTGTAATCGACATACAAACACATTAATTTTTGTGCTGAAAATAAATTTGAACTTCGTACCAATCTGTATCTTGCAGCTTTAATGTCTCGTTAAGAAATAAGTTGCTTAATGCATGACAAACATTCCACCGTACCTGTTTTTATTTTTTTATTATCAAAATCCAAGATTTAGAAAAAACGCAAAAATGATTGAACTAGAAAAGGTATAAATGATCACTTTTTTAATACCTTCACATTTCCAGTTGTAACGCAAGAAAGAAAAGCCTGAACCATTCTTTCTAACCAGGACGAATCTTCCCACGTTAGTTGCAGAAATGAAGTTGCAGAAACGCCATTAACATCTTGTTTTGAACATGGAACAAATCTTGAGAGATTTCCAAGTGCCCTCACGGCATTTGCTTTTATCTAAACACCAAAATGTGAATGAAAAAGAAAACCGAGAACAAAGAATCAAAGTAAAATAAAAAAGGAGAATCTTTTGATGTTATTTACCTTATCGCCATCCCTTGTAAGCCGCAGAGAACAATCAATTAACAGAGAAACCATTTTAGAGCAGTCCTTTAGATCTATTATTGAATGAATAAAGTTAAGAAAACAAAACAAAGCGTAAGGGTAGATTTGTCAATTAGAAATTTGATACTCACCTACAAAAGACCTTGCTAAGGTATATCTATCAATCGAGTGGCGAAGAGAATCACATAAGTTAGCTAAAGCCCATGAGGCTGCAATGCGAACCTAAAAGTAAACCATGCAAAAACATAGTATTCAAATATTATTGAAGTTATTTTAACTTATTTAATGAAATATTAATTACCGGGACTAAAGAATGGTGGCTGTTGACTTCAGCGGCATTAATAAACTTGCTAAGGATCTCCACACTAAACGAGATAATATGTATCAAAATTTAAAGTTTATATACAACTCTTGAAAGTTTATTTGGAAAGTCAAAGTACCTCTTTAAAGCTTGTGGAAAACACGCAATGACACCAATGGCACGACAAGCAGCAGATTTCACTGCTGGAACCACATCATCAGTAGCAGAGTTAATCTACAGATTATCCCATAAGTTTGGTCAATATATAAAAATTACTAATTCCGACTCCACTATAATCAAGTTAGCAAATTATAACTTAGTTGACTCTTACAGAATAAGTGATAATTTGATCCTGTTTGTCGTCCGGAAGGGAAAAGAAAACACTGGACGTTATGCCTGCAAAACACGTAATTGACGCAGCCCTCACCATGGATGAACTATGAAAGAGAGTTGATGATAAATGATTATCAATAGCTTCACACCACTGCTGGCTGCCAGCCGGCTGATCATTAGTAGCCACTGGTTGGCTCTCGAGAGCGTATGATGGAGCTGATGATATCGTTTTTACTTTGATGTAATCATATGTAAAAGGACTGTTTAGTGATTTATCATCAGAAAGATCTTCCGTTCCTTTAAATCCAGAGATAGCACGTAGGCATTCATCCAGTAGCTGGATGTTAGTAACATAAAGTTTAGGTAAAAAGTTATTAAAAATATATTCTTTTTTATTAAACTTGATAAACGAGGTCTGCGTCTCACCCTGATGGCACTGGTTATAACTTTTTCCCCAATTGTCTTAACCGTGTGAGGATTCAAAAATTCACTAATAATGGAAGAGACTTGTTTCCAGCATAAGACCATTATATTTGGGTAATTATGAGCCACGGCTTTTAGAACCTGCAGCAAGAAAATAGAATTTCCTATATTACATGCTATATTTACTAAAAATGTAATAATATTTCGAATAATGAATCGTAGATAAAAATTAAAAGTAAACATTACCTGGAGAGCCTCAGAGCTAACCGGTGGGCTTGTAAATGGGCGAGAATAATGAAACAAGGTAGAAAGAAATCCAGATTGTGTTTTATCATTGTTAAGAACTAGAACGGGATACTTATTAGGCAACTTTATAAGAACGGGATACTTATTAGGAAAAAAAAATAATAATAACAATAAAGACATTATGCATGAAATAGGAAAAATTACCTGTAGATATTTCCACCATAAACATTTCATTTACTTTAAGTGACGACGGTGAGACGGATAAAGCATCCGTCAAGCAACTTAGAGCACCAGCCTGCAATTTTGATTATTATGAATTAAAAATAAAAATAACAATCATTTCTTGATAAATATCATTTACAATAACTAAAAACAAAATATGTGATATCAGAAGACAAACCAGCAGCACAGTTTGATCATTATGAATTAGAAAGCCGTCAACAATCCTCTCGTGAAGATTCAAGATAACTGTAGGCAACAACTCATCAGGCATTCTTGAGTATCTGTTATAAAAATGTAATACATTAACCAATTAAAAAAGCAGGAAAAGGTATCTTCAGGTGATAATGGTAAGAAATCTTACGGAGTACATGTAATCAAAAGTGTGAGAATTTTGAACAAGGAGGCGAGGAATGAATTATTTTTTTCGTTTTTTATTAAATATAGGATACCTACAAGATATAAGCCATTAAAGAACATTAAAATCATATGAATGGTCACGTTTGAAATAAAATTAAAAATCATGAGAGCCAGAAGCATCAAATACCCGTATGAAGCTGCATTAAAATCTGACCAAGTGAACTGGAAAGCGCAGTAAAAGATCCCAACTTAGTAGATTCTTTAAATTCTGCTACCTGGAGAAAAACAGAGGCGGGACCCTCTAACATGGTCGCTAACGTAGATGCAGATGCAATACGAGCCTACAAATTACAGATTATATTAAAAACGCCATAATATCAATGTTGTTATAACTTATAAATTATAACAGAATTGTGCTTAGGAAATAAGGTAGAAAACTAACACTAATACCTTAAGATATGAATCAAATAGCAAACAAGTCATAAGGTTTGCTTCGTACCTCCTGTCATGTAGCATGCCAGATGAATTACAAGTGGATGAAAAACTACTAAATTAAATGTACAGGAAAACAGTAAGGGCGTCATCGTCTTTTACCTTGCTTGCAGAACATCACTTGAGGGCAATAGTATTGACCATTGAGCAGTAAACGACTTGGGATCAGATCGGCAAAGATCCTGAATGCAAACTAGCGCAGCTACTCTAACCTTAGAGCTCCGGAAATTGCTGATACCTTTAGCTGATCCATCACTATCACTTAAATCAGAATCAGATGACATATAATCAAAGTCCGATTTGCTGAATGAGGTGGAATCTTTTGATTGGTTCTGTTTACGCACATGTGGAGGTCTGTAAGGCCCACTTTTCGATTCCTCCTTCTTGTAGATACCTGCTGTTGGTAAGACGACTGGTGATTTACTTATAAGGCCATAAGAAAAGAACATTCTAAGTGCAGCTACAAAACCAGCAACCTGTAATAAACCGTAAAGTTTTAACAGAAAATGGTGAAGAACGAATAAAAAAATTTAAAAATTGCATCAAACTTACATGGTCTTGAAGGGATCCTTTTGCATTTACGAGAACCAAGTGCAGGCAATGCAGAAGTGAGGAATAAAATCTACAGAAAAAGAACACCGTTCACTACTTCACTTATTGAACAAATTCAATATTAATATCTAAATAAGTGAGTACTTAAGAAGAAAAAGTAAACATCACCTGTCCATTGTATTGCTTTCGACAAGCGGGCCCTTACTTGCCAATGAATCCATAATATTCCTGAAAGCCTGATATGACGGTATTTTATATATTTTATATAAACATCATATAAAAATAGTAACTTGAAAAATACGCAATTGAAAATGCTTACATCAACTGTTGATTGCCAATTCTCAGGTGGTAAGGAAGTCCCAACTCTTGAGAAAACTTCACTAATCATGGTAAAAGCGGTTGTCTGAATTTCCCATAAACTATTTTTTTGAAGAACCGTCTTACGAGAATCAGGAGGACAACCCTGAATACCACTTGTGAAGAATGAAGATAAAATATTCTGAGAGAAAGAAACCGTTTTGAGAAGAAAGTCTAACAGTTGCACATTGTCCGACAACATCATTGTTCTCTGATTAACATCAACAAGAGACCTGGAAGAAAAAAAATGTCGCTACTTTAAAAAAATAAAATAAAGTGGAAATAAGTAGAAATGTACGAGGAGATTAACAAATAAAACTTAAAACAACAAACCTAATAGTTTCTAAGCATTGTTTGGTGGCTTCAATGACACCAACAGTTCCGGAGGAATCTCTCTTAATTCCATCTCCACCAAGAAACATTTCCACCATGCCTCCAAAGGTGTGAAGTACAAGACTCCATGTTGACGATGTCATTTTGAATGAAATAAGATGGCTCAAGTTTTGGATCTGGAGAAAATAACCACTCATTAGCACACTCATGATCAAAGAAGATCTCTTTTACGAAAGAATGAATGAGTGGATATTAAATTAATAAAAGATTCTTTGTTACCTAATTGTGAAAACTTATCGGCTACTGACAAAAACAGTAAATACATGAACTTAATAAGAATCTAAAGAGCAATTACGCCCTTCTCCACTAGAGTTACTTTGCCTATGGTTAACCATTATATCCCGAATTTCAGAGATCTAATTAACAAATGGGCTTACTGGCTAAGAAACATGATAACTGTAACTATCGTACATTGGCAAGAAAATAAGGAGAAATCACGGCTATAACAGATACACACACTATTCTCTATAATTATCTTCTTAAACGGAAACAAAGGAACTCTATATGTGCATACAAACATACAATGTATTAGAAGTCACAGAACTACATAACCATGTGATTAATGAAAATATGACGAGACATCCACACACATTGCGTCTGTATTAAAATGTTGAATCAGTCTACTATTTTGGATTTGACAAGTTACATATAGTATCAAAAATGCTCTAATCTTGTTTCAAATAATTCCATGATCACCTATTCCATACCGAAATGATCCCGCCTATACTAATCTAGGTTAAGTAGAAGCAATAGTTAAAATTCAGAGAATTCATAGCATTGCATTACATATTACATATAAAACATAAGCACAAAGCTACGATATCGAAAATGTACCAAATTCGATAACTGCACCAACGCACAAATCACATCCCCTTTCGAACCCGATATAGTCCGACCCAATTCCACAAGAAACATAACATCAGAACTAATCTGAAAGAAGAAAAAAAACACACACACAATTTCAAAAACAAAAAAAATAAAAAAATAAATTGAAATTAATTAAAAAAAGATTAGGGTTTTTTTTAGTACCTCATGAACAGGGAGATTAGGGGAAGCTGCAATTAGGGTTTGAGATTGTGAGAAAATTAAAGAATTGAGAAGATGAATGACGGTAGTTGGAGATGGAGAGTTTTGAATTTCGTCTCGGAGTGTTAGTAAGCTTGTTCGCCATGATCGAATCGACGGCGACGGCGAGGAATCCATTGATGAATTAAAGAGCTAAGCTAGCTAGCTCATCTTTTTGTTTATAAGTTTAAGTTAACTTAGAAAGCGGAACCGATCGATACCGAACCGGTTGAGTACTAGTAGTTATTAACGTAGGTTGATGAAGCGGACATTTATTATGTTTTGGTTGATACCATGGTGGTTCGGTTTTGAGATTTTTGTATTTTTTTTTCTCATTGATGTAGTTTAGGTGTTAAATTATAGGTTTATTTTTTTTTTTAAGATCTGAAAGTAGATATTGACCTTACATTTGTTAATTGTTATGTTATATTATCGAAACTAAGAAAAGAAAAGAAAAAAGATATAGCTTTTAGACATTTTTATCTTGATCAAAGATTATGTATGAATAATTTAATTAATTTGTATCTTTAACGAAGCAACATAACGACTTGACTATAAGCTAAAATATAACACTCATTAACTTCACCAACACATGTATTTATGATACTATGTTTATGTGTATATAATGTGATTTGCATCAAAATTTATAGTCTACTAATGCATCTAAGGGAGATGATGGAAATGGTGACCAGGATTGGAAACAAGATGGTTATGATGTGATAGTCGTCGAAATCACGATGTGGTTATAGAAAACTGTAAAAGGTGTGGTGCATAGACTTTTGAGAGTAATAGGACCAATGTAAACTGAAATAGAAACATGTAAAGGTATAAACGAACTGAAAAAGACAAACTCGTAAAACTTGATCCAAAGTTCATATTAAGATTACCAAAAGGGAGAATAGAATCCCGGATTTTGCACCACAATTCGGGTTGGGTTAACTTGAAAAAACGGAAAGACTAAGATAATGATTTTTTTATTTATTTTTTTTTCTTTCTTTTTTGTTATTTAATAAATAAGTTAGCTTAATCTTTTACTTTGTTCAGCCCTAAACCAAACCCAACCCAACCCTTTTGGGCTATTTAGAAAGTAACATATCTAAAAATAGAGCTTGCTATTATGGGAGTGGTCATTTTCAAACGACTACTATGACAATAAATTTAGGCGGCAAAGCATCACAATTCACAACCTCATTGATATATATAAATAGGTTCCACTTCACCTTTAATATGTTGTGTTCACCGCGCCAACCCTTGTTGCGGTTGATAAAAGACATAGAAGAAGAGCATAATCACTATACTTGTGTGTTGGAACTCATTCTACGTCATTGTTTCCTATCTTTTCGGTGAATAGGTTAGGATTCATTTTCGCTCTATACTTTTTATCCTAAATTTGAAGTAGTGTGCTTGATATCTGTAAAATTATGTTCTACATTGTAATTTATTACATGTTAACCTAGGATAAGTATTTAGAAATGTGTTCGGTTACTTCAAAATCTTTAGAATATATTTAATTTATATGTCTATTGTAGATATTTAACTTTAAAAAATCATTAGTTTATGTTTTAGGATACTCGTGATTTCATATAAGTTTTCATTGTCCTGTTCAGTGGCGGATCTAGGATATAATTTCAGGGGTATTCAATTTTTTTTTTTAATTTTTTTTACCATAATATAAAGGATGACGTCATAACTAGTTTTTTTTTAACTATATTGGGTACCGACTTACAGTAAAATAAAGAATGACGTCATAATTGATTTTTTATTTTAAATAAAGAATATTAGGATAGATGAGTGAGTGTTTGTGTGCGCACACGGTGGGTGGCGGAGGGGGTGTTAGGACAATTGGGATTTAAAGATCTAAAGTTTTGATTTGTTTCTCATAAAACTCGTGATATTAAAAAGTGTATATTTTTCGTTCACATTTTGTAACTCTAAAAAATTTCGCTATAACACATAAAATAAAAGTAAAATCTCACCCTTGAATGACAAAAGACACGTACGAATCTTTGTATATCTTTAGAAACCATATTTTAGAATTTAACTAATATTATTGATTCGTTGATTCAACCGGTCTAAAAATATTACAAAGTATAATTTTTAAATATTAAAATTCAAAATAGTAGTATAAAACTTAAAAAGTACTTTAGAGTAAGACAAATTTTCAATTGTATATTTTAGAAAAGCGAATTTTTTTGTTTTGTTTACACTGCATCTCAGAGGTTGAGAGGTAGCCGGCTGCCTCTCGACTCAACGTAGATCCGTCCCTGGTCATGTCACGAGTGTGCAACCCTTTTAACTAACATATCGTATTAAAGTTAAAGGTCAAAATCCAAGAAGTCAACACAAAAACGTCAACATTAAGTTGCTAGAATAGTTTGTTAGGTTTATGTTTATATACTACGTGTATATATAGGTGTTGCATTCCTCTTTCTAATTCAGTTGGAAATAAACGTATTAAACATCTTGTGTTTTCGCTTGGTGTACATACACGGCAACAATAGTCAATGGGTTATTTAGCATCACCATTACCATTTACTAAATATAGCCTTAAACATTATTTAGAATGCGACTGCTTAAATCATTGCTCACGGGTGATATTAACAAACTATATACTAACATATTCAACATGGACTTTGCCCATTTATGTTGACAGTTTTCTAGGTGAACTTGCATCATGATGTCTATAAACTCGAGCACGACAGAGATTTAAGGTTGAACTCAAAGAAGACTTGAGGTGAAAATAGAAATGGTTTACATAAGGGTTGAAACAAGTCTTTCAACAATTCATATATTGACCTATTTTTTAGTTTCAACAACGAGTTAATTAAGTATGTTGTATGAGACCAAGTTTCTTTTAACTCATTGGTGAATAGGTCAGAAATGAATGAGCTATTCGACAACGAGTTTAGAATGACAGTCTTTTCTAGAATTGACCTTGCACGAAGATGCCTTTACACTCAAGCATAGAGATTAAGGCTGAAGTTAAAGAAGACATGCTTTGCAAATAGAAATGATCCTCATACGGGTGGACACAAGTGTTTTCAAAAATGATACCCGGATTTTATGATGTTTTCTTTGTTAAATTCCTGTTTAAGAAAAATGTAGTGGATACCTTTAAAAGTTTATAAATTATTTTTAGTAAATTATCAGTTTACTAGATGTCTATGACTTTCTTTTAATTGAATTATTAAAGATTTAAGTATGTTGTATGAGACCAAATTTCGTTTCTCTAAAAGTTTTTATATCAGAGATCCCATTGAGGTCTCTTTTGTCCCAGACATCGAAAAGCTTCTAGTTGTGTCTTGCGGCAGATTAGATCTGTCCCAAAATGTTCCTGTTGACAAAGTAAGAAGGATAGCATGTTGAATTGCTCATATTTTGTTGTTTTTGTCATTGACAACTATAGATGTGGTTTACGTTAGAGGCCTTAAAAGAGTTGGAATATTGATGCTTCGGAAACTATGCTACATATTTTGATTACCACTTACGTAGACATTAGTATTGATCTTGAATTATGGTATAATCTTTGGCGAAGATGTGCTAATTCTATTCATTGAGTTCCTAAGATGATGTTGATGCAACGTTACACTTGGTTACTGTTAAAAAATGGTAAAAGCGTATACCATTGACACGGGCCACTTTGTGACCGGACCCCCTACCCAGCAAAGGAAGCATTCCCCGGTAAATATCCTAACAATGGTACCCATCACCTTGCTTGGACTCGAACACAAGACCTGCATATTTCAGCACAAGGGTGGGCCCAAGGTTTTTACGGATGCTGGTGGCCACCAGGCTATGCCTGATGGTTACACTTGGTTACTGTTAATACAAAGGATCCCTAGACTTCCTAGTCCGACCCGAACTACGTTCCTAGACTAAGTCTAACTCGGAGTCCGCTTCCTTTGAATTAACCTCTCCGATGTTATTATCCGAACTTCCTGCACTAAGAGAAAACACCAGGTTGAGCGGGGCTATACCCCTGATTCAACTCGGGCGTAAGAGTAAGTACTTTGATTCGGACAGAAAAATATAAGTATAAAGCTATAGTCAAAAGTCCTGTGGATATTTACTGTTTACCTGGGTATTTATAGGAGGTCTTCTGGATAATAGGGTGTTCCCTAGCCTTTACCTCTTTATAGTAGTTCCTAAGATGATGTTGATGCAACGTTACACTTGGTTACCTTAGTAATCTTATTTGATCGTGCTGTATTTTACAGTCAAGTGAAAGAAGTTTAGATTTAGGATCATAATCATTACTTTTACTGTCAATGCATAATGAACTTGTATACTTTCTTATGTCGAAAGTTGCTGGTTTGATCAAACTTCATTTTTCCCTCTACATACCATAATTTGTTCTTTTTAAGGATCATAAATTTGATGCTCGAGTCTCCCCCTCTATAAAATTAGTGACATATTAAAAAAAATTAACCTAATAAGGTAATCACCTAATCATAAAGATGTTGATTCCTTCCCTCTTGTATAGTAGGGGATCGATTTGCCAGAACAACACATCAATTCAATCATCTGTCGTAATTTGACATGACTTATAAGTAATAAGATCATGCATTTAAACTTTAGATCAGCCTTAACCAAGAGCATATTAGTGGCATATTCTCTGATCTCCCTCATGGTTTAAGCTATCGAATTCTTACTATTGTGCATATAGCTTCTTAGGTTTCCTGTTGCATAAGACTCAATATTGCGCACTAGTGTGTGAACTAATGCAGAATTGATTCATGATATGTTCATAATATATATATATATATATATATATATATATATATATATATATATATATATATATATATATATATATATATATATATATATATATTTCTTTTATAAGCATCAGTCTTGTTTTAGCTATATAACATATACCACTTTAGAATCAGATTGTGTTTCTAGAACAAAATGGCCACTTAAGATTTGGTGACTAAGCGTTATGGTGGTTTTAACAGTTTGTTGAGGGCATCATGTACCCAAGCATGCTTGCATCATTGTTGATAAACAGAAATCGAATTTCACGCTTCAAAAAAAAGTTACGACAAGCGTTGCTTTCTTTAAAAGTATGACCAGTATTTCTTCAACTTTTGCTAGATTTTACAAAGGTCGAAATCAGATGCTTTTTCTGGAGAAAGGAAATATGCATGTATTCAATGTCTCTTTCTTGTCCAACTTGTATGGAATACAAATATGAAACAACACTGAAGGTGCCAACTTTTGCTAGATTTTACTAATTAAAAAATCAACAATAAATTAATCTTTAAGTCTCCCTTAGTATGATCTTATAGGTCTCTAACAGCTGACTTGAATTATTTTTTGTTAAATAATTATAACGAATTTTCGAATTTTCGACTGGCCCCTTCTTCCCACTTAAAAGGTTCCTTAATTAATGATGTTCTAATTATAATCATTAAACTAAACAAATTGCATTTGTTTAGTCTATATGGATATTTTATATTTGTGTTCTTCTTTAAATCCTTAAAATACCATGCACAAGTTTCAATTAAAGTAATAATACAATAACAAGAATTAGTTAAGTAATGTTTATCAAAATAATACAAATATCTAGCTATATGGCATTCAAGAGTTCATGAATATATATATATATATATACTATATGTTTTAGTGATAATCACTTTACTTGGACTATACTTAGATTTGACATATTGTTCCCTGCTTGCTTGTATAATTTAATGCTACTTTTAAGTTTCAACCAAAGTATCGGATGCTAATCCCAGGGAGGTTATCTATCTATCTCTATTATATAATTAGAATCAAATAAGAACCGTAAGAACTTTGGTTTGGCCTCACAATTATGATGCATTACCTATAAATGTGTGCATCAGAATTCGAAATCTGTTTAAATTAGTGGACATAAATCATTTGTGTATCAAAAAAATGTATGGCAATAATTGTTCTTATAAGAATGTTGTTATTATTGGATCTTTCCCATTTATATATCTATACACGCAGATATTATGTTAAGAGAGAGAAACAGACTTTCTTCGGTATTCTCCACTTAATATATGCTAGTGCCTCGTTAAGTAATGTTGATAACTTAAAAAAGAATTGCTCACATGACACTTTTGGTTAATGTTGATGAAGTAGAGAAAGTGAACACTATTATGGTCTCTATGTTATTAAAGTAAAGCTTAAACTTGCATCTTTTGATTTTTTCCCTTTTATAGTTGAGTAGATTATGCATTAATGATACATGATTATATGGTTAATGATAGCAGCCGATTCCCAACTCCTATAAGTGACCAATACTTTGAAACAACAGTGAAAAGAGATATCAGAATAGAATATCAAATACTATTATTAAACTCGTGCGAAATATAACTTGTCTTGACAAAGCAATTGATGTGATCATTCCCGGGTCACCAGTTTGTTCCGTATCAAATTAGTCTATTAAGACACCACCTGAAGTGTCTTTCAAATTGTCTTTTGGTTATCTATTACTAATCACGTTCATACACTTGTAGTTAGTCCAAAAAGATACATGGATATTAACAAGTATAGCAAATGGTACCCAGTTTTGGCTATGATTGGTATTCAGTTCGCCTTTGCTACCATTAATGTACTTCTCAAAAAAGTTATTGTCGATGGACTTAACCATCTGGTTTTTATCACCTATCGCCTGAGTGTTGGCACCATCTTTTTGGCCCCTGTGGCATTCTTTTTCGAAAGGTAGATCTCTCTTTCTATATCTATTTCTGTTTTATAATGCAATTTTGTATATATGTTGTAATTATTCGTTTATTTGATGCAAATATGTTGCAGGAAGAGCGAAACCAAGCTCACATACAGCATAATATTCCACCTTTTCTTAAATGCGATTCTTGGGTACGTTAGTATTTAGCAAGTAAAATTTTAATCTTCTAGAGCTTGTATCTATATTTAGATCTTTTATGTTATTATGTTTCCAGGGCATCTCTCACACAATATTTGTTCCTTCTCGGTATACAATATACATCCGCCACTTTCTCTTGTGCTTTTCTCAACATGGTCCCTGTTATCACATTTATCATGTCATTACCCTTCGGGTGTGTATCTTCAATCCTATAAATCTTATAATATATATATATAGATTTCTTGAGTATATGTAAATGTCATACTTGTTCAGGTTGGAAAGTGTGAACATAAAATCAAACGGTGGAAGAGCTAAAGTGATAGGGACACTAGTCTGCGTAGGGGGCGCAACGTTACTAACCCTTTACAAAGGGGTAACTTTATTTAATAGTAATTCACATGTGCAAGCTACAACCGAGTCCGTCCATGTTCAATCTATAAGCCGATTAGGCTCAGTTTTAGCTTCAAGAAAAGCAAGATGGACTTCCGGGTCGTTGGCATTGGTTGCAGGTACAGTATTGTGGTCTTCGTGGTTTCTTGTTCAATCAAACATTGGAAAAAGATACCCCTTGCAATACTCTAGCACCGCTATTATGACATTCTTTGGTGCCATACAATCGTTTGCTTTCACCTTGTCTATCGATAGAGATCTTTCATCATGGATTCTTAAAGGGAAAGCGGAAATCTTTAGTATCCTTTACGCTGTAAGTGTGACTTGCTTAAAAATAAATCTTACGTTTTTTTTTTTCGAAATTATTAGAATGAGATAATATGTTTCAACAGGGGATTGTTGGTTCGGGGATCTGTTTTGTTGGGATGTCGTGGTGTGTAAAAAAAAGAGGTCCGGTATTCACTGCAGCATTTAGTCCTCTTGTTCAAATGATTGCAGCTGTATTCGACATTCCATTTCTACATGAACCATTACATATTGGAAGGTACTCAATTAATCTCTTTCGTCTATCATTGATTAAGGTTATTAACTCATTGACCGTGAACAGTTTAGTGGGATCAGCGATCGTGGTGATAGGATTGTACATTCTATTGTGGGGAAAGAACAAAGAAATGCAAAATACTCGTGTGGAAATAGGAGATCTAGATATGGAATTAGTTAAAGTTCAAGATCTCGAGTCTCATCCTAGTGTTGTAACTCGTGATTCAAAGGATCCACAAATCCTAGAAAGTTAGATCATGTTTTTCGGTTGTCTTTGTGCTATAATATGATCGAGTTTTCAGTAGAACGACACATATATAGTTGTTTAACCTTGTCGATAAGACAGAATGAGGTTTCATATTCCAATAAATATACACCTTCTTTCATTATTATTTTTTTATGATATAATGTATGATAGACACCATGTCGAATGAGTTAGGTAACATATTAAAACGTATGCGTAAAAATATTATTGTATTTCTTTACATCGGGTTAATTATTTAAAAAATTGTTCCACAGCCCAATGTTTCGGGGACTGTTTCGGAAGTCGTTATGTTGTTTTTCCTAAATAACGATCCTATCATTTCGACTGGTGGTAGAGCGGTAAAAGAGTTTTCCGATTGATGAACAAAATATAGCATATCTAACATCAGGGTAGTAGCCCATTGGGTAAGGCATTACCTCCCACCCACGATATATTCCTCCCACAAGCAATATTTATTTTTATTTTTGAAATTGTAACATTTTCAAAAAAGAAAAAAAGAAAAGAAAAAGCATTTCAAGTTAAATAAACTCTTAGAAATGAAAAAGTATTATTTTATTTTTTATAACCTCCTGGTTCCGAAAATAGAATATTTTATAACTATACGTTATGTTTTAGTCTATAATATAAATTAGAAATGAAATGGGACTAACTTAGTAAGAAAAATAGCTAACTTTGGTTAGAAAGGATTTAAATTATAAACTAAAATGGTTAAGTAGGTTAATCAAGTCTTAAAAGAGGAATGACTAAAGTTGTAATTATGAAAATTGAGCTTAAATTAGTGAAGAGGTGAAGATGAGGTGTTATCTCGAGTAAAAGAGTGTGTGTGTCAATTTGAAGAAGAAACAAGAAGTAAGAAAATTACAATCTACTCAAACTGAAGATCAATAGTTGTAGATTTCATCAATTAAAACAAAGATTAAAAGTTTAAAAACCCTAACTTTGGTTCTAGTTGAAGAAAAAGAATGTATGATTATATACTTAAAGTTATTTGATGAAATTAAGCTTGTATTTTGTGTATAACATCATTTAGAGGTTTAATTGAAAGGTAGAAATACTTAATTTGGTTAAAATTAGGTATATGATTATTTGAGGATAATCATGTACTTTGAAGAATTGTTACAATTAAACCTTGTTTATATGTTATTTTGATGTTAGTAATATATGTTAAAGCTTAAAAGATTGAAAGATTAATTTATATGAATTTTGTAAAATTCATGTTTTAGCTAGTTAGTGTAAAGAGATGAATTTTTGATTAGAGATATTAATCATGGTAAAAATGTTTTTGAATGAAAGCATTCTGTTAACAATGATTAATTTCAAGAATATGATAGAAAAGATAAGGTAAAGAGTACTCAAATTGTGTTTGGATGAATTGGTGTAAATTATGATTAACGGGTTCAATCTCTGGGTCGAAAATCCTTCGTGTTCAGTCCCTGGGTCATCAATTTGGCTACAAGAATAGTCCATTTGTCATTTAAAATGACTAAAATACCCTTAATAAATAAATATTAATTTATCTATCAATTTAAAAAATAAATAAAGAATAAAAAACTAATTATCCCAATCCCAAATTTAATCAACCCCAAAAAAAAACCATGCAAATCGGTGAAAAAAAAAAACGACTTTTACCTAAATGTTTACGGACTTCCTTCAACATAGTTTTACCAAACGGAGAACCAGTCACTTGAGAAGACGAAGTAAACGGTGAAGAATATTCCGATAACTTCATTTTTTCATTACTTTTTTTATAAACCTTTACATATAACGGCTTAATCAGATTCAGATATTTGTGTACGATTTCTTTCGAAAACCGTTTCGAATGAATCTCATGATTATCATCTAAAAGCTTCTCAGATCTGAATTTATTTCTCAGACTATTATCTCGATTCAACAACGAACTTATTGTGACCTCTTCAATCTCACATTTCATTTTCTTTTTTTTTTCTTCAGATTTTGATAAATTTTCTGAAATTGAAATCCTAGCTTCAACGATCGAAACGGTGATTTACACGTTTTCAATGAACTCGTTGAATTCGATGTATTCGAAGAATCTAGAGGTATGATTTTGCTTTTATTCTTCACCGATTTGTAGGTTGCAGATTTGGCGAGCTGCGTGTTCGACGACGACGACGTGGATTTCCGATTTGCGACGAGGTGGATTTCCGATAGGGCGATGAGGTGGATTTGCAGATCAAGGGCAATTTGGAGATTTGTGATTAGGACTCTTAGTTTTTTATTCTTTATTTATTTTTTAAATTGATAAATAAATTAATATTTATTTATTAAGGGTATTTTAGTCATTTTAAGTAACAAATAGACTATTCTTGTAGCCAAATTGATGATCCAAAGACTAAACGCGAAGGATTTTCGACCCAGAAACTAAACCCGTTAAATTGAAACAAACTCAGACACCAATTATATAACTAACTCAAGAATTAAAGATTATAGATATAGATAGATATAATTTTGGTCCAAATTTAATATAGTCCTCGAAAGTATGTAGCCCCCTTAAGTTAATTTCATCCATAAAACTACAAACATTTGACAAGTCGAATACATAAGTAGATGACAATTAGTGGTTTGGCCCAAATGTCAAGCCCATATCCCAAGAATTCAAGTTTATTATATATCAAAAGGCTAAATTGAGATGAATAAAAACCAAAACTAAAATATTGAAAACAGAAAATATTCATTTTTGCGGTATTAAAAAGAACATCATAGTAATAGATAAAAATGAAACTAATGAAGTTAAAATGTGAAAATCAATAGTGAAAGGTTGTAATAAAAATAAAAAAGTAAATTTAAATGGAAAAATAATAATTAAAGCTATAATTCTCTTTTGAAAGACAAATATTATTTTACACCATAATTATTCATATTTTAGTCATTTATGAAAATAAAACTCAAAACTTTCAAATTGACGGGTTATCCACATACTATTAAGACAACATTTTTTAGGTTTTTGATGGACAAATATTATACTATATTTCATATATTTGTCTCTGATCAAACTTACTTGAACCGGGGCTAAAACACTTTGGTTTGAATGCCCCAATTACGTGGCATAATTACGAGATTTATCTATTAATATAGATATAGATTTGTGTTAGCTCATTTCCCTTGATCATGGATTATCTTAAGAAGAAAATCTTAGTTATTTTAATCTTCTTTTTAGTTCTAAGTTTATAAATTAACCATCAAAAATAAATTGTTATAAAAGACACATTTTTATAGTCTCAAAAATATAATCTTGGAATATCATTAATGGTTGATTTGTATTTGGCATTTATATTATAAATTTATAGTTTTTCTAAAAAATAAAAATTAATAGACATCCACTTTTTTCCATATTCTCTGCAGGTTTGGATGTCAATGGACCAAACACACAATTTAAAGAATGGATATGGATTAGAGTTCTTGGGATTAATGATATTAATTCATACTATACTATTGTCACTCATACAAGATATATTCAATGTACATACTATATAAATTAATATTATACAGAAAAGCAATAAACTTTGTTAATTGTTATTGTGTATAACAAACTTTATTTTTTTATCTAAAAAATATCAATTTTAGATATGTTGTCATTATATAAAAACTTAACTTGAAATCTCGATAGTTTTTTATTTAACTTATTTGTATTCTTTGACATAGTTAGGTGTCATATATGTTATATTATCGTCATATACATTGATTTAGGAGATATAAAGTTAATAATTCTTTCATTTTTAATAAATTTACATAACAAATATATTTCCGTATAATCAATTATTAAGATCAAATATCAAAAAATGACAAAATAACACAATAAACATATGTTATATCACATATATGACATTTATTTTAAAGAAGCCACATAATTATTATATTTCAATATTTAACGAAATATTAAGCTAACTTTTATCTACAATGACAACGTATCTAAAATTAATGAGTTTTATTTAGAAAAAACAAAATTATATATAAAAGGAGGTTCTTATAAATCAATAATTAAAGTAAAATATGAAAAAATAATTTGTTATATGTGTAATTTTGTATTATGTTTATTTATTTAATTATAACAAAAATTAAAAAAACAAGTTTTGATATGCATCAAAATATATGTCGTTTAGGGTTGTGCATCAAATTCATTGTTTTTATGTAGTAAATATTCAAATTTGATACACAACTATAAACCTACTCATTTTTGATGTACAACAAAACTTTGTTTTTTAAAGTTTGAGATATGCTTAAAATGAACGATAATCCAAAATATTTAACGTTATAAATTATTTTTTAATTTATTTTTTTACTTATTTTATATTAAGGTTTGTTTTAGAAAAACAAACCCCTCTATATATATATATATATATATATATATATATATATATATATATATATATATATATATATATATTTTTTTTTGGTAAATATATATATATATATAGATGTAGGATCATATACAAAGTCCAAATAGTGTAAAAAGTGTGAGAACCAATCATAGACTGCCATGTGTCTATTCCTTTCCTTTTTATTTTTTTTAACAGAAGGGTATTATCGTCTTTTCACCTATTTTAATTCAATCGTTCTTTTCTATCTTCCCTGTTCATCCGACACATCCGTCATTTTCCTCTCTCCGATCAGATCAACGCCACCCATCTCCGATCAGATCAAATCAAATCACAGTTAAAGTTGAAAATCGGTTGGTTTGATTTATTAAGAAATGGGTTCAATTTTTGGTGATTTGGGAACACACAGTGAAGGTGTTGTGTGTGAGAGAGAAACAGAAAGAGGCGATGAAGATTAAAGGAATCACGTGCTTGAGTAAAGAAGAATGTGATTATGAGGTTTTGTGCATCATTTTTAACAATATACGTCATTTTTGTGCATCATTTTTGTGCATCATAACAATATACATCATTGTTGTGCATCATTGTTGTGCATCATTGTTGTGCATCATAACAATATACATCATTGTTGTGCATCATAACAAAATGAAATCGAAAACGTTATGATGATGATGATGTATAACAATGGCGGATTTCATTAGAAAACGTGAAAATATTAACCGAAATGATTACAAATATAGATTTTTGTAAAACTTACGAGTTAAAATTGAAACCCCAATTCACCAAAAACCCCCAATTCACGAAATTAGGGTTCTTCGCTATAGGAAGAAGACCACCGAGAGATACATGAAATGGGTTGTTATCGATTTCGACATCGACGTCTGAATCTCAAGTGGGATCGGAGATGGATTTGTTTCTTCAATTGGTGCCTTTGAGAATGAGGAACAAAGACTAAACTACCCCTCTAGTATTGTTGATTATAAAAACCCATTTAACTATTAATCATATTTAATGATTGGCTAATATTGCTTCTCACACTTTTTACAATATTTAGACTTTTTACATGATCTCATCCCTATATATATATATATATATATATATATATATATATATATATATATATATATATATATATATATATATATATATATATATATATATATATATAACGGATATACAATTAAATCACGTATATATTAACTTTTTAGAAACACCCCGAAACAAAACGTACTATTTAAACTTACTAGATTATTGTCCCGCGATAGCGCGGAAAAAAATAAAAATTGAATTGTAAACTTTATGTTTATGTAGATTTTAGGTTATTATAGAAAGACAATGTTATACGTATAATAACATATATATACCTTTACGTTTATACACATGTTGTTTATAATTATAATAACATAAACACTTTTACGTTTATACACATGTTTTAATATTTTTTATTAGAAGATTTTAAATAAAAATAATGTAAATCATAGTTCAAATTGAGTGAAATTTTTTTTAAGGAAATTGGAATTTTGTTTTTATTTAAGTAGAGATTGAAATTAAAGAGATAATGTAATTATGTTTTGTAAAAGGAATTTGTAAAAGGGTGTAAAATGAAAATAGTGTTTGATGACATCATCAATTTGATCTAACGGTTGAAATCAAATAAGTTAACCCATCTAAGGGTCCTTAGTTCGCCATGTGGCATTTAAGGCAACACCCGATTCATAAATAGGGTCGGGTTTCGGATAGAATAGTTCCAGTTTGTCGGGTTTCGGGTTTGACCCGATTGACCTGAAATTTTAATCCAAAGGCATATGATATATATAAGCTAGAAGTCTGAAAGAGTTTCATACATGAAGCGATGTGGGACAAAGTAGGAAAAACTAAAGGCATATGATATATATATGCTAGAAGTATGAAAAAGTTTCATACCTGAAGCGATGTGGGACAACTAAAATGAAAATAGTGTTTGATGACATCATCAATTTGATCTAACGGTTGAAATCAAATAAGTTAACCCATCTAAGGGTCCTTACTTCGCCATGTGGCATTTAAGGCCTCTCTTTTATTATATATTAAAGATACAATATATGGATTAGATTTAATTACTAATTACTATAGTTGAGGCTTTCATAATTAAAAGTTAAATATTTAATTAACTCAATCACTTTCTACATTTACATCCAAGATATATTTATAGGGTTTTTCTATAATATGCTCAATGAACATATGTTTTATAACATTAAATGAACCTAAGATTTTCTTAATATGTTAATAAAACGTATTTAATAAACATTAAATCTATGTGTTTTTTCACTTATATTTAATACATTTATATTATAAAAGAAAATTTTGAGCTCATTAAATATTTCAAATCATATTCTAAGTAAACATGTTATAGCAAAACCCATATTTATATTTATTAAATATTCAATTATATATCATAGAAATCTTACCTATAGCTTTAAGGACTATAACCAAACATATACGTAAATAGCTATAGTTTTAATAAGAAATGAAACCTATCTTTTCCATATTCTCAGCAAGTTTGGGTGTCAATGGATCAAGCACCCAATTAAAAGAATGGATTAGAGTTTAGTGACCTTAATAAATTACTATACTTTCGCTATGACTTTAATTATCACACATATATTAAATGTAATATATAAAGTCACATTATCAATAGATCGCTTGAACCTATCAAAAACCATAAGAACAACAAAAAATTTTCCAATGTAACATAATATCTAATAGTGTAAGCTTTAGGCGAGAACCTGTCAAAACTTTCAAAAATCACATTTGATTAAGTTCTTTCACATATAAAAAACAATAGTTTTTCTTGTTTAACTTAAGGCAAATAACAATACTAATATCAGTCTCTTTTAGTTTTGGTTCCGCCACTATATATAAGATCATTAAAGACGCTTTTCCTTCAATTTGTGAAAGTAAGCCGGGAAGTCGAAAGAGAGATTAAACAAAAGTATCAAAGACGAGTCACTAACTAAAATTTAAGACTTATTGATTCAAAATTTTAATAAAGATAAATGTAATTTGAATAGAAAGGGAGAGAGATAAGTGGTATAATTAGGGTGTTTGTTTTTGCGTTTTGCCACAAATTATTTGATTATTTCAGTTTGTAAACAGAGAAAAGCAGATTTTAGTGTTTGGCTAAAAATAACAAAACGGACTTATTTGCGTTTTAGATGGTTTAAAACGGTGTTTTGAAAAAGTAAGGGATCTGGTCCAGCTCCAAAATGGAGTTTTAAATATAAGTCAAATTTACCAAAAAGTCCTATCATAGTTACTCTAAATATAAAAACAATGTCTATTTTTGTCATTTCACTAATCAACTAAACAAATAATTATATTTGCCAAACACTCAAAAAAATGATTATCTGATTATTGCGATTTCCAACAGTATAATCAAATCCAAACACTATATTTCAGAATCACGTTTTATAACTGTTGATTATCTGATTATTCATTTTCAAAATGAATAATCTATTTTCAATAAGCAATCCCAAACACCCATAGAGACTAAAATTCCACTATCTCCGGTTCTCCACTTCAAAGTATAAAAACATAAGTACTTATTACTTCATACTAAATATGTTACTTACCCTACACAAAGCTTGTGAGAATAAACTTTTAAATAAACTATGTATGCCACAACAAAGTCGTATTTGCACTATCACATCATACTTTGGTTTCTTAATTCGTTTATTATAATTATAATTATAATCTTTAACATTCATCATCATAATATTGTATTTGCACTATTGATGGCTCTTGACTCTTTTGCTTTTGTGACATTCGCAAATTTCACGGTATTATTCTATCGTCTCGTATTCGTTTTATTTATTTATATTCGTGTTTTGACCCTATTGTATTTCTTTTATGTTTATCGTATTCGTATTTTATGGGTATCGTAGTTGTATTTTATGAGTATTTGCGTTTATCGGGTATATAGTATGTGATTCGGATCTTTATGTCGGGAACGTATAGTCTTAAGTGCCTTTAGTATAAGTCTAGTATGCTCTTATGATAAGTTTAGGGGAATTATGCCTTAATTATATGATTAAGATTAACGTTTAAAAATATTTCATTTTTAGTCCTTTCGGAAATTTTATTACAATTTTGGTCCTACTCAGATTTTTATTACAAAATTCGTCCCTCACCAACCTATTTGTCTTATTAGAAAGTCAGATTTTTGTCTCTATCCTCTCATACCCTCCTCTCCAAGTAAATCATACACACACTCTCTCTCTCTCTAAAACACACACAAACACCATTAAACCTCCACCTTCTCTCTAGCTTTTCCGGCGATCCGACCGTCCGATTTTAGATCCGAGACCGGATTATTGATCACCATCATCACCTCTATCTATCCTCCGAATTTCATTACGATCAAGTAAGTATTTCACCATTTTTGTTTTAAACTTTATTCTATTTTGAGTCAATCCCGAAACCATCATTTTTAACCGTCAAAACCGAGATTTTATTGAGGATTATTGTTCCTAATAGTATTCTGGACATAGGGTTTTGATTATAGATCATTTGGACTTTTAAAACACTCCGAAATCGATTCCGATTGCTATTTTTCGTGAAAATCTCGTTACGTCACGTAATTGTCATTTCATTCACGTAATACTGCTTAAGGATCACGAAATTCATGTATTACGCACGTAATTGTGCATTGAGACTCACGTAATTCATTCCTTGCACGTAAGTTTCTATTACGTTCGCGTAATTGAACTTACATTCACGTAATAAGCTTATACCTCACGTAACACATCCATGCATCACGTAATTTACTTGTTTCGTGCACGTAATTAGTACCATGCACAGAACTCATGTCTTTCACACGTAATTCCATGTTACGCTCACGAAATTTTCATGCATATCACGTAATGGTTTCCATGCAAGTAATTCAGCAAGTAACAAGTTGAAAATCACATAATTGCTTTGATCTACACGTGATTCCCTTTACACCTAACTCTTGTTGATTTAATTAACATATTTAGCACATATTTAACACCATAATCATGTAATTCTTTGATTTCACGTAACTTCCTTATGGTCAAATAACCTTGCCCCGTAACTCTTGTATATCACGTAACTTGATACTCACGTGACTTGTAGTGCACGTAAGTATGAGAATCACGTATCTGGACTGTTGACTTCCGAAACGTTTGTATTCCGTTATATCGATATTCCTTTGGTTATTTTAAAACCCGTATAAAACGTTAATCATTAAGGCATAACCCTACTAGACTTAGAGATACTTAGACATATTTATTTACGTGATGTATAGGGCACTTAGACGTTGGAGCTTGACGGTATTATAGTATTCCCGACATATAAGGATTTGGATTGCTTTGCTATCAGTGAGTTATTCGTTGCCCTTTTTACCCTTTTTATATTTTTGGGCATGATTAGCGTTAAACAAAGGTATTTTATGTTATGTATGTATTATGGCATGTATATGCATGGTTATGAATGCTTTAGATGATCTCACCCAACTTGTACCGCCTATGTGGTAGTACAAGGCCCCGTATACACACCTGTTAGTCTATGACCGCCGGAAGTATATATAGCGCTATATGGGTCTAACAAACCCTCATTGTTAACATCTATTTGGATGATGGCGTGCCCTGTCCGTGTTAACAATGTTATGACCGATTATTTAGTGGCAACCTAGTTTGAGACACTAGGTGGGGTTAGTTGCCGATATCTATGTTAAGGGTCAGGTGTACTGTATGTTCCTAAAGCTGCTATTTTATGAAATGATTATGGTACCGTATGGTACAAGTATGATTATGGTACCGTATGGTACAAATATGGTTGTGGTACCGTATGGTACAAATATGAATATTTTTATCGAAAGGTTTTATATACTTCAAATATATTTTGAAATATCTTTTCAAAAAGACTTATATTCAAATCTTATCTTTTGGGTCAAAACTTATTGAAAACTTTTATACAATTATGTTTTTATTTACTATAGCGAATAATTCACCAACTTTATGTTGACGTCGTATTTTAACGCTTTTCAGGGATTTGAGGTTACCTCTTTTTGATGATATGCTTGCTTGGCTACTTGGGACTTTTTGCTGGAATTTATTTTGTATTGTAATTCCTTAGTTTCCCATAACTCTGTAGTCGTATTTTGGATATTATTTGGATGACTGTAATAAGTATTCTCTTTAAACTCTTTATCTATGTTGATGATGTTTGGTTTATTTATGTTTGATGTAACCTTGAATCTCTGATACCGTATACACTGCGCACCTCGGTTCCGCCATTTCTATGCGGGGTGTGACAGAAGTTGGTATCAGAGCCAATGGTTATAGCGAACTAAGTGACCTTACGGAATCACTTAGACTATGACCTAGGCTTTTGGACGTATCTGATTTACTCTATGTGCGCAATTTCCTTCTTATGTGGGCCTGTATGTGATTTATGTGCTATATGTGCTTTCGTTTTGCTTTTTATGTTTTGAGGCCTGCTCGTTTTAGTCGCACAATCCGGTTATCGTTCTTATCTATTCCGTTTGATATTCGTAGAAGATGCCGCCTAAGAGAACTTCTACTAGGTTTACTCCTGCCGTCACTGCCACGAGAAGGTCGGCAAGGCGAGGTCGCGCCAGTACTAGAGCGGGTGCTACGGTTCAGAATACCACTGTTGTCCCCAATGCTAACACCGCTATTCCGAACATCAGTCAGATGATCGCGGAGCGGATTGCTGCAGCTATACCCGTGATCGTGGCACAGCTTAAGGGTACTGAAGATGCGGTTGATATTGCTGATCGGTTGACCGCAAGTGCGATTCGAAGTGGTACTCTCCAGTCAGTTGCGAGCCGAAGACATACCGGTAGACATGAAAGGAGAGATATGGGTAATTCGAGGAAGAGAAGCCGTAATCATTATCAGAGACCTGAAGCTTCTCAAGTATATGCGTTGACGGGTTCTGGAGCTGGTTATCAGGGAGCTCGCCCTAAGTGTGGTACATGCGGTAGTGCGCATGCGGCAAATGTAGCGTGTTGGGTTTGTAAACGCTGCAAGAAGTTAGGCCACACCGAGAAATATTGTAGAAGAACTGTTGGAGCGTGTTATGAATGTGGAGAAATGGGTCATCTCCGTCAGCAGTGTCCCAAGCTTGTATCATCTACTTCCCTTCCTACTCCTGGTGCTGGTACTAGTGCTAGAGGGAATCCTGCTAAGAGCCGAGCATTTGCTATGGAATCTGCTGAAGCTCATCAGGATCCTACAGTAGTCACTGGTACATGTCTTGTTGACGATTATCCTGCTTTTATTCTGTTTGATTCGGGTGCCGATAGAAGCTTTATTTCTAGTGACTTTCGCCTCTAGTCCTTTAGAGCCTGCTTATGAGGTAGAAATAGCTGATGGTAGATGTGCCTGTGTTAGAGAAGTTATTCGCGATATTCCCCTCGTTTTAACCGATATTCCTTTTTCCATCGACCTTATTCCTATGAAACTCGGTAGTTTCGACGTCGTAGTCAGTATGGATTGGTTAGCGAAGCATAAGAGAGAAATAGTCTGTTATGAGAAGCTTATTCGTATTCAGAAGCCGGATGGAGATCAGATGGTTGTTCATGGAGACAAGGCTGAGAAACGCCTTAAAGTTATTTCTTGTTTGAAGGTTCGCGAGTATGTCCGTCAGGGTTGTTCCTTATATCTTGCTCACTTGGTGAAGAAAGACTCTGCGATAAAGATTGATGGTGTGCCGATAGTTCGCGAGTATTCGGACGTTTTTCCCGACGATTTACCTGGAGTCCCTCCCCAGAGACAAACCGATTTTC